>JBAMCR010000150.1:0-49188 GCA_037075045.1 Mulgravea parasiatica | reverse complement strand
TGCATGGTATAAAAAGCGCAAAAACATAGAAACGATGTTATATGCGAACGAAAGAACAAAAGCTGGTTTTTGGTGTGTGAGTTATACATAGATACATACACACACACACACACACACACACACACACATATTTATGTATATACACTCATCTACACACACACACACATACCCATTCTAACGGTAGCCACGTCGGCAGCACATAAAATGCAATGAGGCAACTTTTTTCCTCTCAGTGTGTATGCTTTGTGTTGTTGTTCTTCTTCCTCTTCCTCTTCCTCTTCTCCTTCTCTTTTTTTTACTATTTCCTATTTTTCGTTTGTTTTTGTTTTTGTTGTGGCTTTCTCTTTTGCTTACTGCCGCAAATTCAATTTCCGCACATTGTGCGCAGTTCCCCGTGTCAGCCCCTCCTCCGCACTCCCCTTGCATCATTTGACTCTGTTCGCCCCCTCAGCAACTACAGTTATCTCAATGAAAAGCTCCAAAAAACTTGCGCAAAGCAAACGCTCTCTCTCTCTCTCTCTCTCTTTCTGTGCGTGTGTGTTTTTCGCTCTCTTGGTTTTGCTTCCTGTATAAGGATACTCTGGGAAAAAGCGAGTGTGCCGCGTAGATTGCGCAATCTAAGTATGAAAATCAAAACAACGCCCCACAAATACACACACACACACATACATGCATAGAGAAGAGAGCGAAATTGAACGAAAGAGACAGACACACAGACAGGGAGAGAGAGAGAGAGCAGCGCGTACTGCATTTGTATGGGCGGTGGCTGCGGAAAGGACGAGCTGCATAGTTGGTCACCGGCCGGCAGCCGGTGCGGTGCTCTGCTGCACGCATTCATCTCTGGGCTGGGTGGTTGCTGCTTTAGGTTAATTTTATTTTTTTCGTAATGGAGAGGGGTATGGGGATGGGTGCACGCCCACTACATGCTGTCTTTAACATTGTGTCAGAGTTCAATATCCTGCAAGGACTCAGTGCCTGCAGGTGGCACAGCCATGCTGCCCAGGTGATTGACAGGCAGAGAGAGAGAGAGAGAGAGAGAGAAAGAGAGAGAGAGAGAGAAAGCAAAATAAAAAAAGAAGAGAGAGAAAGAGAAAGCTAATATATGTATGTATGCATGAGCTTTGCTTCCATGTGCTAAGCGATCGACAATGAAAGAGTGAAAAAGAGAGAGAGAGAGGGAGAGGGAGAGAGGGAGAGAGTGAAGGAGAAGCAAAATGTGTGTAATATTCACGCATGCAGAAACGATCAAAGATTGTCACAAAGGGAAACAAATATAGATAGGGACAGACAATGGTATAGCTGGGAGTTGGTTGGGTGCAGGTGGGGCAGGCAGGGGTCGCAGGGGAGGCAGGGGAGGGGAAAGGGAAATAGAGTGTCAATCAAAGTACTTTTTGTATGTAAAATTATACTTTTACTTTTTTTTTGATTAAGAAATGTGCTCTTAAAATTCTGAAAAATCTTTGATTGACTTTTGAAATAGTTTACAGGAAATTAAATTTCGTTGTTTTATTTGTTTAATAATATTTTTTTTATTTACATATTTTTGAAGTTCTATCTAGGAGAGTTAAGAATTAATAAAGGACAGCTGAGTTTCTCTCTAATTATGGGAGGCATAGACGAAACGAGCTCAGCTATTCTAACTAATGTTTCATTTATTGTGACTGGCAGTGCGTGCAGATGGCAACCCTTAAATGTGGCATGTGGCATGTGCAACGCGGCACATGTGTCTGCGTGTGGCACGCTAATGAAACGCAATCAAAATAAGGATACAAACTTAATGCGAGGGGTTGCTCAATCAAACTGGTGGTCAACATTCCTTTGGCTGCCGGCTTAGACACTCGACAAAACAAAAAGCAAAAACAGAAATAAATTTCAGCTGATTTTTTAATATTCGAAATTCAAATTATTTTTTTTAATAAATTTCGTAATTATATGATGTATAATTTATTTTAATTGCGTATGATCCATATAGTGATACAATTAGTACTATTCTGTTTCTCTAAGTGTAGGCTAGCGTGGACTAAGGCCGAAGGGCTGGGAACCTAACAGGAGAGCTCGCGTTTGGTCCATGGGCGATTTCAATTGATATGAATTCAATGATTTTACCTGAAAAACTTGATGCAATTTCGGGTGCATTGAACTCTGCTCTAACAAGCAGAAAGGGACAAAAAAGACAGAGGGAGAGAGAAAAAAGGAGACAGAAAAAGAGAGAGTATATAGACAGAGAGTGAGAGTGCAAATGAGAAGGGCAACATTTGTAGCCATTTCGCGAAAAATGGGGCGCAAACTAATTTGCTGGCAATGGAAACTGTATGCAATTACCAGGGGCGTTGTGCACACTAATTTCTAGAGGGATTGCTCAAACGGAATACAGCTTGGCATTGCCCTAAGACCCAAGACACGATTGGATAGTGAAACTATCAGGATACAGAAAAAGTAAATATAACAAACAGAAATTAGTAAGAGTACCCCTCGCAAAAAGGACAGAGCTACGCCACTGTACTAGCTGGAAAAGTCGTCGCATGAGATTTGCAACATTGCAAAACGTGCAACAAAATGTCAATAAGTCGTCGCATTGCCATAAATTGTTTAACTAGGGATTTAACAGTTGTTATCTCTGCTTCCTGCTTGGGTGGTGGGATCGTTGAACCTTGGAATATGATATCGCCCGATTTTAATCGTCCTTCTCTCTCTCTCTCTCTCTCTCTCTCTCTCTCTTTCTCGCTCTGTGTGTGTTTGTTGGTGGTGGATCGCAACATGCTGGGAAAATTGTTGAAACTTTGGAGCTATTTAAATGAAAATTGTTATTGTAGATTTTCATTGGGCGACACATTATAAATAAATAGTTTACCAACACTGGTTTTTGCCCCTTTCGCTTTTTGCATTTTCCATTACTGAAATCAATTTCCAAACATTTTGGCATTTTGACACATGTGAAAGTCAAAGTGAAAAACAAAAAAGAAAAATGCAGGCATATGGACTAATTTTTGATATGCGAGTATGTATGTATGTACATGTGTTTATACATACAAACACACATTCACATATGTACATATGTATATGTAGCATACATGCATGCGAAAGGGGTTGCTATACAACAGACAGTGTAAACAAATTTTAAATTTGATTTGTCCTTTTACAATTTCCATTTGTCATGTTTTTTCTTTGTTTTGTTTTTTTTTCTATTTCTATTTCTATTTTTATTTCTATTTCTATCTCTATTTTTTCACACTTCTATTGAAGGCAATTCATTTTTTAGGAAAAATATCTTGTATATATAAAACTATTTAATCCTGTTTGTCTAGTCAGAAATAAAACAGAGAGGAGACATTTCTTAATGAGCCGTAAGCGTATCCAAAATCGGATAAGAATAATTGAGAGAGAGAGAGAGAGAGAGAGAGCGGCCTGAGTTTACAGAATGTGAAAGGACATACTACACTTAGGAGAAAAATTTGGCCCAAAGCTGGAGAAAAGTGTAAGGATTAAGTTAATCAGTTGAGAAAAAGAGATAAATACGATATTTAAAGAATGGGAAACACAATTTGGGGCGAATGTGTCTATATATTTATAGTCTACACATATATATTCACTTGTACATACACAAGCACATACGTTAGTATATACATATATATGTGGCTCTGAAGCAGAACGGCAAAAAAAACAACACTGCAAAAAAAAGGGGGAAGAAAGAAGAAATTAAATGAATTGGGTCAAAAGATAAATGAAATTATCTTCAAGAGCCTATGCGAAAAATAAGAAACACTTTAAAATGCAAACGAACGAACGAAAGGAATGTGATAAAAAAAAACAAAAATAAATAAACGAAAAACAAGAATAGTACAAAATCAACAAAAAAGGAAAGAAAATCCTTTAAAATGCAAACGGTTGCCACTTAAGAAACCACCACCAAGTCACCAAAAGGCTCAAATTGATGTTTAGGTCGCCGACGTAAGACCCCCCTACCCCTACCCCTGCATATGCCACGCATTTTTACACAAACACACCTCCCCACCCACCCACCCATCCACCATCCACTGCCACCCACGGCAAAGATGCCGCTAAACCAATTGCTCCAGCATTTTTTTGTTCATCTTCAGCGTTGTCAACCGAAACGTTCAAATTTTATTATTTATAATACGGAAGCTGTATGCGTGTGCAAGACAGAGATAGAGCGAGCGAGGGAGAGAGAGAGAGAGTGAGATAGAGCGTTTGCGTTTGTATGTAACTCTGCCGTTGCAAGGTGCTCTCTGCTCTAAGCTTTACGCTCTTCGCGCATTTCAAACCAGAAGAACAAACAACCGGCTACCGGCAAAACGTGTTTCTCCACCCTCTCTCCCTCACTCGAGCTCTGTCGCACATGCTACCTTTCTCTCTCTGCCTCTCTCTCTCTTTCTCTCTCTCTCTCTGTCTCTGTCGGTCTGTCGCACTCTTTTCACATTGGGCTTGTGAACATTGTAATTGCGTGTTGTTAGCTAAAGGGAGCGCCTTCGGGAAGGGGTTGGTTGGAGCCTGCGTCTGTGTCCTTTGAACGCGTTTTATCTAGCACGACTATCTCACCAGGATCTCGCTCCATGTGCATGTGTGTATGTACCATATACCTACGTATATATGTATGCATGTGTAGGTACAATATAATAAAAATAACTTGTCTGAGAATTTGGACTCTACGACATTTCAAGTGCTTTAAGCATTTCATATAAAAATATACAATTCCTCTTATTTTTCAACAATACATTTAAAGTTTTATCAAGTTTGTTTTTTAAGTTTTCTATAAATTAATTAATTAATTTTTTTTTTTTTTTTTGATTAAAAGTTAACAATATATTCATTACTTAATTTATGTTTAATATACAGATTCGTCAAGTCTACAAAATCTTTATTATATTTTTTTTATTAATATCAATATTTTTTTACATATATCAATTCACATATCATATATTTATATATATAATACATATATATATATTCTTATTCGCTTTACTGATAATAATATTATAATTCTTAAATGTTGAAAAACGATTTTTGTTGCTTTAAGGAAAAGCTTCTCCTTTGCCTTTGCCCAAAATCCAGATGGTACTTAATCTGCTTTGCATATCCAAGTATTACTCGTATATGTGGCATTACACAAATATATACGTACACAATACATATATGTGTCTGTGCGTGCGTGTATGTGCACACTGTATATGTATGTATGGTATATGCTTTAGCATACGCGTGCATAACTGCCCCAAACCGCTCGATTTACACCCACACATTTAACCAACAGGCAGCTTTATAAACTCCGCGCGCTCTCTCTCTCTCTCTATCTCTCGCTCTCTCTCCCTCTCTCTATCTCTCTTTGTCATCCTTTCTCGCTCGCTCTCTCGTTATGCTTTATGGAGCGTATGAGCGAAAGCTGATGCTGGTGCTGGTGCTATTGCCTACTCGCTCGCACAGTGGGGTGTGTACCAGCCGGCCGGCGCTTAATGCTCTGCGTGCCAGAGCGAGACAGAGCGTTGGGCGCGAACAGGATACAGAATAATGTGTACCGCTACGTACCGTACGGTGGTGGCACGTGCTCTCGCGTGGGGCGTAAAAAAGAATACCACAAAAAAAAAAAAAAAGAGAGAAGAAGCAGCAGCAGCAGGCGAAAGCACATACAAACGCACACAAACGCATATATATTGAATAGGAAAGGATACTCTCTCGCTCTCTCTCGGTGGGCAGAAGGATACGATACGAGTCGGCGGCCGGCGCCTGGTTTCTGTTCAGTCGTACGTGTTCGTTCGTTGCTTTCGTTCGGTTTTGATTCCATTCGGTTGTGTTTCTCATTCGAGAACGTTCATTTATAATTTTTTGACTCCTCTGCACCAGTTTTTGTGTTGTGTTTCAGTTACGAATTTGTTGTGTTCTCGGTTTTTTCCAATCTAAATACTTCAAACTAGAACGAACATCTCTAGCAGATATCTATATATATATATATATGGTATATGTGTGTATATAGATATATCTATATATACATATTTATATATCTATAAATATATGTATATATATTTATGTAAGAACATAAATTATCTATTATAAAATAACACAACAACAACAACAACAACAGCAGCAATAACTGTGTATGACGCTCTCCGTGCAATATATATAATAGTATATATGTATATGTATATATAATTTATATATAACACGAACTATCGCAACTATCGCGTAGCACTGACAATTCTCAATATTTTCATATATTGTATGTATACTACATTTGTTTGTTTGTTTGTTTGTTCGTTGTTTTTTTTTCGTCGTCAAATAAAATTCGTGTCGGGGTCCAACAATCTGCAATATTATAATAATAATAATAATAAATAAATAAATTTAAATTAATTAAATCGAAACAAGAACAACAACAACAACTTCATCGTGTTCGAACGAAACTAGTTGAATTTCTTTTCGTGTCGCTTTTTTTTGCATATTTTTTGTATTTGTGTTTTTGTTAAAAAACAAAAAAAAAAGTGTGCATATTCGCCCATAGACCCATATACCACAAATACCATAAAAACCCACCATCTAACGGAAAAAAAAAAAAAACGAAAAAAAAACGAAAAAGTGTCTGCCTACAACTACGAAAGGAACAACAACAACAGCAGCAACAACAACAACATCACAGGACACACGAAAATACAAACACCTAACAACAAGGAGCCCTATTCTATTAGCATTTGCATTAGAACAAAGACGTGCGAGCGAGACAGCAGCTACGCACACTGCGACGCAAGCGAGACAGCTGCTAGGTTTTAAGCTTACACTGCGCGCAAGCAAGTAAGAGAGCGATTGACAGAGACGGAGCTAGTGAGAGAGAAAGAGAGAGTGAGAGAGAGGGAGAGAGAGACTGAAAGCGTAACATGATGGTTGAGAGTTTTGCAATCAATAGATCCAACAGTATTCCGCACACACACACACACACACATATGTATATACATATATGTATGTATATACTATACACATATATATATATCTATGTATCTATATAATATATATATATATATATATTGTACATTTAAAAGACAAATAGACAGACAGATAGACATTTCGTCTAGCAAATAAATTATTTTTTTATGCATTTCGTTTTTTCCTCCATAATTCAAATTGAAAGTAAATAAATTTTGTTGATATTTTTGTTGTTTTTTTTTTTTACTTGCCAAAGATAATAACGGTAAATTGTTATATATGTTTGGCTTATAATTTTATCAGAACACCACACACATGGGAGTTTATTTCGAAAAACTCTTGATATTTCTTAATTAAAATCGAAAACTTTTTGAAGGAACAAACGAAAAACAAAAACAAAAAAAAAAACTAATCAATATGCAACCATAACAACGGATTGCTACGATAAATAAACTTTTGTGTCTATGTATTTGTTTTTTTAAATAATAAACTATATCCTTTTTGTGATAATTAT
The DNA here is from genome assembly GCA_037075045.1 of Mulgravea parasiatica. NCBI lineage: Eukaryota > Metazoa > Arthropoda > Insecta > Diptera > Drosophilidae > Mulgravea > Mulgravea parasiatica. The sequence continues at coordinate 41,747 of JBAMCR010000150.1, read as the reverse complement.
TATCCTAACTTTCAGTTCGATCAAGCTAAGGATATGTTTCTTAAATCTATGAGAATAAATAACTTTAAGACACTTTCTGATCAAACACATAAATGTAAGAAACAAAAGAGAGAGGAAGAATGAGAGAGAGAGAGAGAGAGAGAGAAAGAGACAGAGAGCGCGAGAGAGACAGGGGAAAGCAGGAAAAAGAGCTCCTTCGGAAGATTTGTAAATGAGCTTTTTCAGTCAAAGCCTTAAAATGCGTCTGGGATCAAAATAATCGGCATTTGATAAAGTTTATAAATAAAAATAGATATCAAGATAATGGCAGTTAGATAGAGAAATAACATAAAACTGTGACGGAAAGAGAGAAATAGAAATATTATAAAAGGTTTAGAGTGTATTGGGAAATTAATAAAAAAAAGTGTTGAAATTCTTAATTTACACTCTTATCCCTGGTATTTGTTTGTTTTTGTTTTTTTTTTTTTTTGCAGTCGTTTGTCCCCATCCCCCTTGGTTCACCCTTTTACCTTGACTCCCCCCTCTCCCTTGGCTCATCAGTGTTTCCCCTTTTGCCCGCTTTCTTACGCGCTTCCTTTGCCAACGCACCCTTGGCCCTCAAGACGGGCCCTGACCCACCTCAAGGCGCTGCAGCGACACACATTTTAAATGAGGTCACAGATATCGGCACAAAAGTGTCAATTACACATGTGTACGTGTACACACACACACACATAAACATAGATATACATATGCATGTACATATGTATGTATGTATGTATGGGTGTATGAATGTATTTCCTTTTTTCCTGCTCATTCTTTTCACTGCTTGTATCTCAAGAGGGTCGTTTGCTGCTGTCTGTGTATGTGTGTGTGTGTGTGTGTATATATATATGTTAGCTTTAACTTGTTGTGCATCAGTGGGTGGTGGGTGGTTGCACACACACATACACATAGACAAGTAATATATGCAACGCCATGTTGCAGCAGAGTTAAATCTCGTTCTGTGTATGTATATGTATATGTATTTATGTGTATATTGTATGTAAATATGTATGTATATATTGTATGTATGTATCCTGTGTATATATGCTTTTGTGTTTGTGAGTACATTTAAAACAGTAAACTCTCGATAATGTTGATGCTCATTTTGAGTTTCTGTAATATTAAATTATTAATATGCATACTTATGTACATGTATGTATGTATATACATTTGTATATGCAAATATTTAATAAATACAAATGTACGTATTCAGTTATAGGAATACCTATAATATTTGTATTTAATTTAATAAACAATAAAATGTAATATTATTATATATATAATATTATATATTGTAAGTGGGATCAATTATTACCAACAGGGTTCCTTTAGCCTCATATTCATACCCCCATGGTATCAATCATTCCCAAATAGGATGTGTGTTATCAGTCAATCCATCAATCCCAATCAGGATATGTGATATATGGCAAACTGTATCAAAATCTGAAATTGCAAATCAGCATTTTTTAAAAATATTTCTTATTATCGAACATATTTTTTATAATCTTATAAAATAATAAAATAAAAATTTAATATATAATAATTTATATAACAAAATTATATAACAAACATAAATTATTTTACAATATTTACTATATATAAATAATTACTTATGTTTTATTTACGTAGTCGTTTTTTCTTAAATAATTATTTAAAAAAGTTTAATTTACAATCTAAATTATTTTTCCAAATATTTCATTTCTCAGGGTATTTTTTTAATATTAATTGAATTTAGTTATAATTAACAAATAGATGCAACAAATGCAAAATTTTACATTTAAATTTATTTACTTCTTTTTCAATTTATTATAATATAGTATATTTTTAATATTTTATTGCATATTTTTAATAATTTCGAGTTCATTTTATTGAGAACGAGCTGTATGCAAATCTGATTCTCTCTCTCTCTCTCGCTCTGTGTCTCTCTGTATGCTTTCAACTTCCTTGTAGCTTTTGGCAACAACACTTTTGTCTACCCTCTTCATCCCAATGCCCCGTTACAACCCTTGGCTCGTCCTTTGATGCATTTTTACTTTGTTTTTGGGGTCGCTTTTTTGTGGCTTGGCTTTGACTTGTTTTCTTTTTATGCTCTTTATTGTTGCGTTGCTCTTTGGCTTGACATTTGCTTTGCTACTTTATTTGACACTCGTCTTTTAAGTGTCCTTCCTCTCTCTCCCTCGCCCTTTCTCCCTGTACATAAATATGTTATTCTGTTGTGGTTTCGCCTGTTTGAGGTTCACCATTTGGGTTCAATGAACGCAAGCGAAACAGCTGTTTTTATGCAAGAGTATCTTCCTTGCCACATGCCACACGCCACACACAGAGCGGCAATAACAATAACAACAACAATAACAAAAAAGCAGCGATCTCTTCGCTCTCAGCACAATAGTGGAGAATTATCAGAAACTGGAAAAAAGAAACACAAACAAAAACAACCAAAGAAAAAAAAAACACTGAGAGCCTGAGAGCGAGTTCATTGACCCAGGCATAAAGAAACTGAACTCAAACCCAAAGCGAAAACAAAATGAAAATAAATAAAGGAAAAAGATAAATAAAATAAAGACCCAAACCAACTGAGCCATGTCCATTTTCAGTATTCCGTATTCCGTAGTCCGTGTTCCGTGTACCGCATTTCGTATTCCGTATTCCGTATTCCGTATCATGTCCGCGGACACGGAAACAGGACATGCCGCTTCGTTTGTTTGCATTTCGCGTCAGGTTTTTACCCTATTTTCATTTGCCTTCCTCCTGCCCCTCTCTCTCTCTTTCTCTTACTCTCTCACTCTGTCTGGTTTACTCTCTTTTCTCTTCTCTGTGCAACCCCATCAACATTACTCCAATTGGACCAAAGTGCAGCTAAATTTAATTCTAATTTGAATGAGTCTCGCTTTCAACTGCCAAGCCAATTGCAATTTGATTTTAAATACAGCGACAAAGCTTTATGCATACTTTATTCAAAATATACGACATATCACATACCCTATAAAGTGCACTATTTTCAAAAGAGAAGCAAAAAATTAAAATAAGAAAATATTAATTATTAATTATTATTATTATTAATTACAATGACATATAATTTTTTATACTTGAACATAACAAATTTTATATTTTCAGAATTAATTAATTAATTAATTAATTTATAATTTGTAATAACATGTTAAACAAAATAATTATACATATGTGAAAATTAAAAGTTGGAAACATTAAAACAAAAAACAAGAAGAGCTTAAAAAACATTTTGTTATTCGGTTGACAGGGTATTTGATAGGTAAAGTCTTTGGTTACGTTCTGCTGCATCAGTGCTTTGAGTAGATTCACGCTTAACGAGTACTCATATTCACACTCATACTCATACTTGACATACACATATTGCGCAATTTCACAAAACAAAAGAGAAAAAACTATTTAATTAAATTCCAAGCCATTAAGCGATGTTTTTTGCTGACGTTTAAAAATAATCATATCATATGTAATTTTGTAAACAGAATGCGCGACTAACTGATACCCTGTAGACAGCTTGGCTACAGAAATTCATGCGAAATTTGCTTGATTAATATTGTAATTGAAATCTTAATAATAATATAATTAAATAAAATACAAATATTATTGTGCCTACTATTGCTTTGAGATACCCACTTTAGGCACTTCTCATACAGGGTATAAATGATAAAAGATGAATGAACATAAAAATAAAAGGCAAAAGGAAACTTGATAAACAGATTTGGGCTTTGGATTTGATTGCCTTTTTAGCTGCTGCTGGCTTAGATGATGGTCGGAAGACGGATGGTGGGGGGGGGGAAGGGGGTGCTTTGCCACATGATATAAGGGTAACTTCTCTCACTCTCACTCTCTGTCTCTCTCTCTCTCTCTAGCTCTGTCTCTGTCTCCCTGTTTATACCATACTACTAATATTTCTCACCCTTTATACAGCAACTTGATTGAGATTCAAGTTAAGTTGACTGTAAAATACGCTTTAACGTAAAAAATTGTTAAAATTGTTAACAACATTTTCTATTTAAAATTTTATTTTTTATATTTTGCATCTTTGCAGATTGATTGAAACGAGAGAGCAATCGAAACGAAACGAAACGAATCGACATCGGCATCGGCATCGGCAATTTAATAATCAAAATCCGATAAACAAGCGACAGCAACACACGAGGGGTATATAGTACTATATGTATATGCATATTATATATATAATATATATGTATATGTGTAGTAGGAAAGATTTTTAACTGCAAACCAAGCAAAATAAAACCAAACACCACCAAACAAAACCAACAACTATTAATATAAAAGGCAAAACAAAAGAATATATAACGAATAATCATATTTAAACGTATATACAAATTATAGTAAATACATATACCGTATTATATGTATGTATATTTGCATAAACACAACTAAGTTCCAAGAATTATTACAATAATAACAACAACAACAACAACAAAACAAAAAAGTTAGTAAAAATAAATTGATAAATCAAACCAAAATATTATTGCTATCTTTTTGCATTTTTGCAATTTTATAAATAAACAAAAGAGAAGAGAAAATTATTACAAACAAACAACAGCAACAACAACAACAAAAGGAAATTATAAAATTAATACTGAAGGAAATAATACTCAAAGCGGTGGGCGCAAAAGCCAAAAGCCAAAAACCAAAAACAAAAACAAACCATTAGCAAAATTTACTCTTTTATCTAAAAAAAAAACAAAAACCAAAAAAAAAACTACTTCAAATTTAAATAAAATTTTAAAATTTAAGCAAAGCCAAAGAACGGTTTAAGATACAAAAAACAACAACTTAAGATAAATAAAATACTATTTTTTTTTGCGATCGTAGTTGATCTAAAAACCCACAAAAACCAAAAATTAAAAGAAAACTAAAAACGCGTCAAAAGGACGAATCGAAAAATATTAAAAGAAAATTTGCGGTAAGGCAAAAACTTAACGTGACTTGTGCAAAGCGCAGTCAAAGCTCTTTATAAATTATACTAAAAAATAAATTTAAAAAAAGAGAATAAATAAATAAATAAGAAAAAAAAAAAAAAAAAACCAAGAAATAAGTACATATATTCTAATCGTAACCAAACAAGCAGTGAGATTAATACTAAGCACAACCGGAAACAAAAAAATACCAAGTTAAAAATCAAAGCAAACAGTTACAGCAAGAGTAACAGGAACAGTAACAGTAACAGTAACAGTAACAGGAACAGGAACAGTAGCTGTAACATTAACATTCGGCAACAACAAGAACAGGCGCGGTAACAGTAACAGTAAAAGTAAAAAAAAAAAAATAAACAGATGCAGTAACAGTAGCCGTAATAAAAATACAAAAAACTAACATTACCAGTAACAGTAACAGTAACATTAACAGTAAACGCAACAGTAACAGTAAAAGCAACGGAAACAAGTAACATTAACAGTAAACGTAACAGTAAAACGAAAGCCTGAACAACATGACCAACGCAATGGATATTGTTAAAAATGGGAGCGCCAACGGCTCCGTCGATGGAAGCAACGATGAGTCGCGTACCAATTTGATAGTCAACTATCTGCCACAAACCATGACGCAGGAGGAGATGCGCTCGCTCTTCTCAAGCATTGGTGAGTTGGAGAGTTGCAAACTGGTGCGTGATAAAGTCTCAGGTAATTTGGGTAAATATTAACCAATCTCTTACAATTTTTATAATTATTATTATACAATAAGTATTTTGTTATATTTGATTTTATGTATTTATCTAATAATATTTATTTTTTTTATTGCTTTGAACAATTATTTTTAATTTGAATTATTATTATTATTATTATTATTTTTTTTTTTTTGGTAAATGTAGTAGTATGTAATTACTGTTTCAGTTTTAATATAATTGTTAATAACATTATTAGTTGATTAGCATTTTAAATTTAACACTAGCTGAAATGTTAAATACAACAACATTTTCTTTTGCTTTTTTTCTTTAAACTATTTACAGTCTTGCCAGCATCATTGACCGCACTCAATCCGGCTCTGCAACAGGGTAAGTACTATATGGTATTAATTTCAATAAAAATATATAATAATTTAATATTGTAATATTTAAATTTTAATGATAATTTATTTAATTATTATTTAGGCCAAAGTTTGGGCTACGGATTTGTTAATTATGTGCGCGCTGAGGATGCTGAGAAGGCTGTGAACACCCTGAACGGCTTGCGTTTGCAAAATAAGGTTATAAAAGTATCATACGCCCGTCCAAGTTCAGAATCTATAAAGGGTGCTAATTTATATGTATCGGGTCTTCCGAAAAATCTATCACAACCAGACTTGGAGGGGATGTTTGCATCGTTTGGCAAAATAATTACATCTCGTATACTCTGTGATAATATTTCTGGTGAGTTTCGATTACAAATGCTGCCAATTTATTTGATATCAAAATAATCGATAAACATGTCGATTAGGTCTATCGAAAGGTGTCGGTTTTATACGTTTCGATCAACGCAACGAAGCTGAACGAGCCATTCAGGAGCTAAACGGTAAAACCCCGAAGGGATACGCCGAACCGATAACCGTTAAATTCGCCAACAATCCAAGCAATAGCGCCAAGGCCCAAATCGCCCCACCCCTAACCGCATACTTAACGCCTCAGGCGGCAGCGGCTACGCGTCGCTTAGCCGGAGCATTGCCATCTGCCGGACGTATAAGGTATGTGGCATTACCGTTAGCTCTAGCTTTCATTGTGTCGTTTATTGTGAATGTGTGTGTGTGAATGTGTGTGTGTGTGTGTGGGTGGTGGAAAGTGTTGGATGTTGGAAAGGGTGATGGGTGATGGGTAGTGGGTGTTGCGTATTGGGTGTGAGACCATACAATCGGTCCGAGTGCATTGATTAAATATGTATATGTATATGTGTCTGCGTGTGTGTGTATTTCATATACAATATACATACATACATATACATACATGATCTGACTCAATCTATCCATATATTTATATGATGTTCCATGGGTTGTCTGTACCGTGTACCGTTCAAAAGCTAATTGGTATGGTTATTACGAAATAAAAATAGCTAAAAAATGCAATTAGAATTTTTTTATGTTTTAAAATAAAAAACAAAAAAATAAAATGGTTTTCTTATTATTTATTTTTTTTTTGTTTTTTGTTGATGAATATATATAGTTATATCAGTTTTACAACTAGTATATATGTATGTGTGTATATGTAAGTATGTATGTGCCATACATACGTACGTATATGTATATACTTACCACGTAGAGATTCGTTTGACTATGATTTTTAATTAATAATTATTATATTTGCGTTAATTTATTTATTATATATTATGGATTTTAACATATCTACATAACTTTGTTTCTATTTCCTACCTCTTATTTGGCATATTTCGGTTTTCTATTGTATTTTCTTTAAACAAATTTTCTCATCATTTTTAGCATTGGAAAAAGTCCCATGTTAGCGATTAACAAGGGTTTGCAAAGGTGAATTTTTCGTCTTATTCATTTCACACACACACACACACACACACACACACACACAAAGACAGACAGACAAATACATACACACATACACATACAGAGATCTACATACAGATACACCAACAGATACACATATATTGATTGCTGTTTTCCTTTTTTTGTTAACAAAAAAACAATAAAACGAACTTGAGAAGACAAAAAAAAAATATATAAATAAAATAAAAACAAAAAAATGAAAAAGAAAAATAGAAAAAAATTTACAAATTTAACATTACATTTTAATAATTAATTCAATGTTTAGCTTTAATGTTTGTGTGTAATTTGTATAAATTAACTCAGAATTAAATTATTTTCAATTAATCGTTATATGAGATCGTTTTAATATATTATATTATAATATTTTCCTTTCTTGGTTATTGTGTATTTTCTTTTTTCTTACAATATTATATTATATATTGTATTATATATTTATGTATGTAAATGATATTTTTTATATTATATTAAAAAAAAAAAATAACAAAATAAAACAAAACGAAACAAAATTATTTGCACTCATCAATTGGCGGCATTTTGTGTTTTCAAGTTTTATTGAGTTCGCTTAAGGTGCATGTACAAAAAATAAGTTTCATAATTTTCAGTAACATACATACATACTATATACATAATTATCGTATAATTTAAATAAGTCTGTATAATCACTGTTTTATTATTGTATACAATATTTATTTGAAACAACAATTGATTTGCTTTCATTTGATATTAAAATTATTAAATGAGTGAAAACTCTTTAAATTCTTTGAATGAATTCAGCGACAATTACATTTTTGTGCTTTTCATTTAATAATTAATTGGGCTGTGGAGCATACGATCATATACTCGTATATGCTAAAAACTAAATTTTTGAAGCACAGTGTAATGGTGGCCTTCATATTACATACTATACATACATATTCTACGAAGCATGTAATAAACATTTATATAATAAATAATTTGAAAGATGATTCAACGACGGCAAGCCGAAGTTTAAATGCCCTTGCACCGTTTGCAACAGTCTTTGAGTCTAGGGTATACAGATCCGATTGAATTTTTAATTAAAAATTTAAATTTTTAAGATTAATTGCTTCTTCAAATGAAACCATCGATTTTTTCATTAAAAATTTCACTTGAGACGACTTACAGTAAAAAATAAATTAATTTAAAAAAAACTAAGCTCAACTTTAGAAAACACTATTTACTCAAAGTTGACTGTGCACAGTCGATAATAAATAAAAAAATTAAAGTCCAAGTTATTTAATTCAATATATTAATCAATAAATCAAGCCAAGTTATGTCCAATTTCGGCATTTGTTGCAAAAAATCAAAATGGTAATTGCAAGGGTAATCAAAAGCAAAATGAGTCAAAAAAAAAGAAAAGAAATCGATTAAAACATACCCAGCATAGTGTTATAATAGTTTCCCTAAGTGTTATATCGAAGGAGGGATCGATAATTTTGTTTCGATAAATGTACCATAAAGTGATCTGAACTTTAATTATTTACTCAAAAAACATTCTATAATATCAATATATGAATACTAATCTCAATGAATTTTCCTTTTTTTTATAAAATTATCGATTTCGATAAACCAAAAATAACAACAACCGATAACAGATATTCACCGCTGGCTGGTGATCTATTGGCCAATTCGATATTGCCGGGAAATGCAATGACCGGATCCGGTTGGTGTATATTCGTCTATAATTTGGCACCAGAGACCGAGGAGAACGTATTGTGGCAGCTATTCGGCCCATTCGGGGCCGTCCAATCGGTGAAGGTAATACGCGATCTGCAGACGAGCAAGTGCAAGGGATTCGGCTTTGTCACCATGACCAACTATGATGAGGCTGTGGTGGCCATACAATCACTCAACGGCTATACCCTGGGCAATCGGGTGCTGCAGGTTAGCTTTAAGACTAACAAAACCAAAACAACTTAGAGTCAACAAATCAACAATCTAAAGGAATTATTTATTTAATGTTTTACTCCATATACATTATTATTATTCTTTCCCCTTCTATTGTAGTATCTGTTGTGTGTGTGTTAAGCTTAAGTAACTTAAGTACTATAATTTAATTTATGCAATTTCCTTTCTCACACACAAACTGAACATGAAATGAGGTAAAACAAACATAAAGAATCCAAATTTATAATAAAAATAATAATAATAATGATAATATAAAATAATTGTAGTAAGTATGCAGAACATTTGTACATTTGGCATTTGACAGCGAGTTGTAGTCAAAATTACATATACATATGTGTGTATAGTATACGCACACACATACAAAACATATACAACATATGATCGTATATAGTAACATACATACATTTTTTTTTTAAAACTATTGTATTGTATCTATTGATTTTTATGCTAAACGAAATTTTTATTACGATCAATTGATAAGTGATAAATTAATGAAATCTTAGAACAAATTTTTATATATTATATTTATCTTTTCGTCTGTGCACTATATGCTATTATTTCTATTAATATTTATTTCCTAAACACAAGAAAACAAAAAACAAAACCAAATATTGAATTTCAAAAATACACTAAAATAAATTAAAAACAAAAAACAAAGCTTAAAAGAGGCAAAACAAAAAGTAAATAAATAATTACGAAAAATACAACAAAATGTTAGAGCAACAGACAAATGTCTATAAATTGACTAAAAGAAATTCTCGTAAAATAAATAATACTTAAATCAAGTCACATTTTAACTTAAAACAACAAACAAAACAAAACAAAAAAAAAGAAAATAAAACAAAACAACAACAACAAGAAAAAAACCTAAAATAATTGAATATTTTTTTCATATTTAAATTAAATTATATTAAATTAAATTGAATCTTAATATTACGTAACTAAATTATTTAATGTTTATTCATTTGACTAAGCAAATAAAGCAAAAAATGAAAGAAGAAGAAAAAACGCAAATACAAAATAATATAATTATAACACTCATACATATAAAGAAATACTAATTTTAAACAATTTATTCAGTATAAACTAAATGTTGGGGCACAGACCTGCTCCATGGACATGTGCTCCAATTATCGCTGTATGTCATTTATATTTGTACAATTATTTGTGTTCGTTATGGAAATGCAAACTTAATTAACTCAATTGAAATATATAAATTGTATTAATTATAAAATTTATGATAAATTCAATGCTTATATTCAATTTAATTCGATTTGCATTGATTTGAAATTGAAAATGAGAAAATGAAAATAACCTAAAAGCCGCGCTTGCAATTGATTAAAAAAGAAAAAATCTGTACATGTTCTATATATTTAATTAAAATAAAAGACAAAAAATAAAATAAACGCAACAAAATAAACATACGAACATTATACATGCATACATACATACATACATACTTACATCAAGCATATTTATACCGCAATTATTTATTATTATTATTAAATATTAATACATATATGTAATCGTTTTCTTTAATTTTTTTCGTCGTCGTCTAACTTAAACAAAACAAAACAAAACAAAAACAAAACAAACATAATATAAATGAAAAAAATACCAAATGCAAAAAATACCAAAAATATATTCAATATTGTATGTGCAAAGGAAACGTAATGAAACCAAGAAAACTTATTATATTATATTACATTATATATTATTATGCCTACTTATTATTCCATTTTTATAATTATAACTTATAAATAAAAACAAAAAATGCAAAACATCAACAAAAATACAACAAAAATATATAACAAAAAAAAAAAACCAAAAAGCATATACATATATGCATACATTTGTATATGTATAAACATATATTTATTCTTAAATAAATGTGTGACTTATTAAAAAACAAAAAACCAACCAATCTATGGGGACAGAAGAAAAAAGATGCAAAAACGTAAACATAAAAAAAAACTAAAACTAAATCAAACACAAAAATTTGTTTTAATTTTTGCAACACAATGAACAAAACATAAAATACCAATAACAGCAAGTGAAACTTGGCAACGTCGCTGGCGTTGTACGTAGTGATTGAGTGATTAAACTACAATATGTTGCAGTTATAAAAGCGTTTAACGATGTGCCACAATATTGGGGGCTGTTGAAATTTGGCAACAGCGCACATACTTGTGAAATTTGGCAACGCTGCCTTATACATACAAAAACAATATGAAAACTGGCAACGTTGCAGCGCATACGCTGCTCTTGCTGTGCCACCAATTAAATTCTCGTTCTCAATACTATTTATAACATTTTTATAAATTTTATTTCTTTTTTCTTAAATAGTTATTTTTATGGAACTACTAAACTGCTACAAATGGGTAACTGAAATGTGGCAACATGTCGCAACTGATGTTCGAAATTTGTGTGGTCTGGTCACACTCAGAAAATGAATATATATGAAATATTACTTAGATACAAAAAGAAATATAAAATGAAAAACAACAGCACTCGCATTTAAAATATATTTCAATTTAAAACTATTATAACTCGCAAACATTTCGCTTAGTTTCAATGATCTTACAAAGTATACATACATACAAACATACAAACGTATATACATGCACATATAACAAATATGCATATGTATACACATATATCAATATTTTGTTTGTGTTTTATATATTTATTTATTTGGTTCCGAATTAAATTACTTACTAACCAATTAATAAATAGATACAACTAGCTGATAGTTCATACTACAATATTTATAAGAAGTGAGCCTACCACAATTGCGATGAGATGATCCCAAGTTCTTTTAACTAAAACCCATATTCAGTAGCGCTAAACAGCAATCAATGTGTGTGTGTCAGTAGCATTAGTAAATGAAAATTGATAACAAAGAAAACAAAAAACAAAACTAAAGAAAAAACTTAAAAGAAAGAAAACGTATGATGAAATATGTACTATGAAATTTAAGAAGAATTTGAGAACAAACAAACAACAAACATTTTTTAAGACGAGACTCTTTTTTTCCAACTAGTGCTTAAAATTTCGGCCACATCTACATGGCGATTAAGCATTGATGAAATTAAGAAAAAAAAAAAAAAATAAGAAAAACAAAGAATAAAATACAAAAAGAAGACCTAAGATAGAGAAATAAATATAAATAAATAAAAAAAATATTGTGGGAGTTGAGTGCGAAAATTTAAAACACCAAATTTTAAACATATAAATATAAAAAAAAATATATATATATGTGTATGTATATATATTTATATATATATAGATATATGTATTTATTTGCATATACATATGTATACATACATATATACAAATATTTGTGTATGAATGATGTAAAATTTTTTAAACAAAGATTTATAGTAAAATTTATTAATATATTGAATCATAAGTAACATTATATATATATATATATATATATACATATACATGTATACATATACATGTATACATATATATATATGTTAATGTAAAAATATATACATACACATTTACAATACATGTCAAAAACTAAGCAAAAGCAGCGTATGAAAATCCCAAATGTGAAATACATTTAAAAAATACCAAACGAAAATCGAAAATTGGACAAGCCACAAACAAGAAATACAAAATAAAAAAAAACAAAAAAAAACGGAAAGAAGAAGAGAAGGGACATTTTAAAATATTTCAAAAACTACTCACTTGAATGTATATGTATTTGAATATGTATGCATGTGTGTAATCGTACAAATTGAAAGCATTAGCCGCAGAATCTACGAATTGAATTTAAATATGAAACGTTTTTATGAATACCGAATACCGAATACTGAATACTGAATACTGAATACTGAGTCGTTCGTTCATCAGTTCATTTGTCTTGCCAGTGGACGAAATACTTACATACATACATACGAACTAATCTATAAAGAAGCAAAATTACTAAATAATACAATAAGAGCAAAAAAAAAAACCAAAAAAAAAAAAAGAAACCAAATACATACAATACTTACTGTGCATGTGTATGTAGAGAGATAAAACGCGATTACAATGAACTTAATGGATTTAATCACATTTAATAACAAATACATAAGAAACAAAACCAAGTGAAAAAAAAACAAAAGCAAAAGCAAAAGAAAAAGAAAACCCATGTATTTATAAATGAAATAAAATACTTATTATAATAACCATCACATTAGCCAGGTGCTGCTAGTGGATCCACTCAGACACCGTCTGGGAGCTACGCACACCTCTGGATTGTGTGTCATTATTCAAGAAAGCAATATTAAAATGTGGCTCGAGTTGGCTCTGTGGCCAACCAAGAAACCAATCCAAGAACCGTTGCTGGTAGCTCCAAATTCGGCCAAGTGTCAGCCTCTGTATATCGAAAAAATTCCCATTGAAGATTTAATTATATTCTTAAATTTAAAAAATTTTAGAATCACTTTGCAAAATATTCAAAATGTTTTAAATAAATTTAAAAGTAAATCAATTTAGATTTAGATTTTAAAAATGTAGTAACAGGAATTATGAAGTATATTTAAAAAAAAAAATATTTTATTTTATTTTTTAACTGAGGCGCTTGACTTGAGGTGCTCCGCTGTACAAATCCGCAACAGAGCGACTCGGGCACAGAATTCAGAGTGTGCACACATAAGTGTATGCTATACGATTACCCAAAAAGAAAACAAAATACAAAAAACCCAAAAATCAAATAAAAAAAAGAAAATAACAAAATATAGCTAAACGATAATACTAGAACATTTAAAACAAAATCTGATTTAAATAAAAAAAACAAAATGAAATGAAATATGCTCCTCGCCATTAAAGACATACATAAACACATACATATAAACATATGCACACAGACATACACACACACACTGGCAATATATATAAATATATATAAGAGAAGAAGAAGAAGATGTGAAGAACTGGTTAACGAAAAATGAAAAAAAGGAATAAATATTAACTGAACCCAACTGAAAAAAAATTGTGAACGAATAACAATGAAAATCATAAACTAAGCATGAAATGCATTTAAAATTATTTCAACAAATACATTTATGTATATCCAAATTGAAATATATATAGTGTATATGTATATAAAGACTATATGCAAACATACATACATATGTAGTTATCTTATATGGAAATGTATGGTATAAAGCATATAAATGTTTACTCACCGGCAACAACCAAAAACAACGTGAGAAAAGCAAAAACAAACACACACACACAGACACGGACACATATATACAGACACTCACACATAGGCATACATATGAACGTTAAAAGGATTTCATGAACATTCAAATTCCGAGCTATGCGATAATATTAAATTATACAAAAAAAAAAAAAAACTTCTGATGGTTTTTGATTTTCGAACAAACACGAATAGAGAAGAACGGGAGAGAGCGATAGAAGTGGTGAGATAGAAAGAGAGAGGGTGAAAGAGAGGGTGAGAGAGAAAGCGAGAGAGTATTGAGAATTTTAGCTTATAAGCATCCTAGATGAATACTAAACTGAGCGAAGGCCAAAATCTTGCCAAGGCGCATAACACGGTATATAATAAATTTATTATTGGAGTTTTGCCAGCCCCTAAAAGTATGCTAAGAAAGAAAATTTAATAGAAATACTGGGATATTATCGGGGTGACAATGCAATGGTATGCGTACATGTGTACATGTATGTGTACATGTATGTGTACAGTGCAGATGAAGCTAACTTTAAGCAGTGATTAAACATAAATTTTAATATATTATACTATTGTATTGTATTTAGCATTGAAGCGAAAATATTCACACATACACATTCACATACACATGCATACATACACACAAATACACATACATATACATATACATACAAATATCAAATAATTTGCATAAGCAATAATTTTGATGATAATGATCATGAAAGTGAAATCAAATAAAAACAGATTTAAAAGAAATTAAAAAGTGAAAATGAAAAAGAAAACTAGAAAAAGAAGATCGACACACACACACACACACACACAAACACACACACATAGACACATACATTGACAATATACATATGTAGCCGCTTTGTCAACGGAACGCGCCCAAGAACAAATACTTAAAAAAAAAGAAATTAAAAATTAAATAAAATTAATTATGAATGAGAGGAGAAAGGAAATTTATGAATCAGCTAAAGAAATGGCAACAGATTCACCTACTATTTATAAGAAAATGCAAGCAGTTATGTACACCAACACAAACACACAGAGAGACACACACAGATACAGACCCATACATACATACATACATACAAACATAGACAGACTGCAATTAATTACTATCGATTTGATTATGTACTTATGCTAATTATGATTGTCTATGAAGCATAGTTTATACATACAAATGAGTACATACATACACGCATACATACATACATGCATACAGTGTGTTATGAACTGCGTATGTACTTAAACATTTATTACATTGTATTTGTACCTACGATTAACATACTTAGTTAACCACAACTTAAACAACTTAACCAAACTTTCAACATATTAAATTATTAAACATTAAATTAAATTAAATTACATTGCATTAAATTAAATTAAATTAAATTACATTACATTACATTGCATTGCATTATATTAACTTATATTAAATTAAATTAAATTATATTCAATTACATTTATTATACATATTATTGTGTATTGTATTGTATCGTATTGTATTGTATATGGTACTTGGCAAATTGAAAATTAAATTGAAAATTAAATTGAATTTTTATATGATTCATGCTTATACCAACAACAACAACAACAACAAAAACGAATTAAATGAATCATCAGCTAAAAAGAATCGAACGAGTATACTCAACTATTCATACGTACGTAACATCTTGTGTATATCGATTATACGCATATATTTGTATATATCACACATACATACATACATACATACATATATACATGCAATACATATATACATACATACACATGTACTTACTATACGGCTCTGGGCTCTAGAGCTCTTAACACATACAGTGGGTTCAAAGCGATGCATTATGCAAAGGGCATCTCAAGGGCATCGCTGTAAATGAAACTGTAACTGTAACTGTAACTGTAACTGTAACTCTAACTACGAGATTTACACATTTAGATGCATATTATTGTATTATTATAACTTAAAACTTATAACTTATAACTTATTGCAAGAATTCAAACTATACTCGTACATTATATTGTATTCAAATATAATTGAGATGAATGTATATGTATTGTATTATTGTATTATTAACCATAGTTATAATTATAATTGCAATCATCTCATTGTAATTGTAATTATAATTATAATTTAATTAAATTATCATTATTATATTTGTATTTGTATTTGTATTTGTATTAGTTTTGTTCCACACTCTTTTTGCTCTTTCATAAATATGATATTAAAAAACTAAAACCAAAAAAAAAAAAAACGCCGGCAAGCAATGGTATAAAAATAACAGAATAACAAAGTCAAAAACCAAAAGCAAAAAAAAACAAACAAAAAAAAACAACAAAAAAAATTTTAAAAAATTACAAAATCAAACACCACAAAAAAATGAAATAAAATTAAATGAAAAATTTACAAAAAAAAAAAGAAAAAAAGACAAAAAACTGATTATTTATTTTGTGATTCTTTGGGGATGAGATTTTGGATAAAAATACTATATTTTCTTTAAATATTTCATTCAGCATAACAATAATTAAAAATATTTATTGCATTATTTCATTCCCCTGTTGGCCTTCTCTTATAAACAAAATGCATATTTATATTATATAATTAATCTTTAGCCGACCTTTTTCTCTCTTTTAAAACCGACCAATTATTTCGATACTCATATTCCTATCGCCACACCTATCGATATTTTCCAGGGTTGCCATGTCAATGCTAGTTACTACTTTCAGCCTGTTAGAATTCTATCATAATATCCGCATCTTTTATTTAACTTTTGCCTGATTTCCATGTTGCCGTTTACTTCATTCCTTACCTTCGCTTCTTATATTCAGCAATTGCATTGGAATCCTTGAGCCAGGATAAAAAGGATAACCGATTGATGCAGATGAGAAGCTGTTGCGGAACTTGCGGCAGCTGCAGCTCATCTTAAATTCAAAACTCAAAAGTTGAGCATAAAATTAATAAAAAAAAACAAAAATGTATAGCAGGATGTTTAGCCAGGACATGCCAGAATATGCGTTGTGGAACTGCTTGATGAATACATCTCAAACTTTGTGTAATAATATTTAATAATTAATAATATTTGCAGGTGAAGCACATTATTTATTCTTGAATCAGAAGTTTGAAAAGTTTTTTTTTTTCAGAAATAGCCGTGTTCCGGTTTTCGCTTGAATTTCGGTTTTGGGTATTTTTGAATTTTTGAAACATTGAAATCAAATTATTCCTTTAATTAGTAATTTAATTTGATTATTTGATAAATTTATTTTCATTTTATGTTTTATTTATTTTTTTTTTTAATTTTTATAAATTTAGTTTTGTTCAGTAGAAATATTGTTGAGGTACTCAAATAAATATTTAATACGTATTTGCATTTATAAAAAATTTCAACTTCAAATTTCAGCAGAGGAATTGTGAGCAGTTTGAATAGCCAGAGGCAAAAACTATTCATTATTCAGACGACCGAGCCATTCATTTCCCATTCACCATTTACCAATCACTCAAGCAGTGAACCAGACCTTTGGGTCAGAGTTCAAATACGATTTAGTGAGAGAGAGAAAAGAGACCGCTCCTGTGTGTGTTTTTTTTTGGCTTTTTTAAATTTAATTTAATGCCCTGTACTCATCATAATCATCTGGGGTTGCATGGGTCATCATGAACATCATGAGTGAATATTTTGATTATTTTGCAGCTAAGAAATTATTTTAAATATTAAATACCATGAATATTAATTGATTTAATTACGTAAAATATAATAAAAAGCATAAACAATTTGATATTTTGATATTTGCGAATTTTATTGTAAATAACATTTTTTATATTGATTTGACTAAACATACAATACATACATAAATTTGCTTGATCGATTGGTTAAATAGGATAATGCGTATATGGTACATATAAATACATTTCAAAGATTTATTTTTAATTGGAAACTCGTCGTGATTTCCCCGGATCGGATAATGGTCATGTGACTCCTTGAATCCTTTTTTTACTCGGAAAAGTATGCTACATAAAATTGCGTGGAATTTTTAATTTAATTGTACAATTTTCGGAAATATGTATTTTGAGATGCATAAACATAGCATCTGTGTTGGCACAAGTATTTTAACCGTTTAGGTACAAAGAGTACATTGATATTTTTCTCAGTGTATAATATTAACTCGACAAATTTATTTCAATTTTTTAATATTTTTAATTTACCATTTATTTAAAATACAACAACGTTCAGCTCGGAAAATCAATTGAATTGAATTGCCAAATGCCTTATAGTATATAGTGTATGTATGTATAATAGACAACAACAAACAGAGAGAGAGAGAGAGAGAGAGAGAGAGAGAGAGAGAGAAATATACTCGTGGGCCACTATTACAATAATGATAAATGTTTATATGTATATTATGAAATGTGTGTGTATATACGTGTACGTGTGTATGTATATATGTATTTATAATCTGCATTCAGGACTATCATATATGCGTATGTATATATGTATGCATATACATATCATCAATAGTATAAAGCTTTTCATTTCGTGCTGAACCCAACAGGAACTCAGAGACGTCCCCTTGCCATTGCCATTTCCATTTCGATATGGTTCACCGTTCGCTTAGACGCCCAGCTCGCGACTGGGCGTGGTCGTGGCCAATTGTCCAGTATTACTCCCGGCCGGTGGTGGCGACACCAAGCGTGGCATCAGCTTGTTCAAGAGCGTGCGAATGGCAAAGATAACGTCGTGATTGGCAAAACAAAAGAGAAACGAGACGACAAATCCCTGCAGGCTGACCAAAACAACGGATAATATCTGATAGAATCCATCCAACTGGGTGCCAGCTATCGGTCTATATGGCAGCAGGAAGTGTTGCAGTCCGAACAGTGGCACCAAAATGATTGTGGCACGAACCGCCTTTCGTATGGCCAGCGGTGCGGGTTGTGCCGACTGTGGATGCAATTTGCGTACAATCACCCGCAGAACATTGATCAGGAATACTGCAACAGATGATGCCAATTAGATTTAATTAAGCAATTAATTAATTATTATAAATTAATTTAAATTTGAACATTTTTACAACTCACTGAAACTGGCCAACAGGGAGATGGTGATGGGCACCGAGAAGATCCATAAATAGAAACTGTCTGTCATCCAGCAGCTATAAGATATTTTTACATATTATTGTTTATAATATTTATTGTTAATTAAACTTTTGGGAATTTGTTTAAATTCGGCTTACTGCACATTGTCGTTGGCACTGAAAAATCTGGCCGTGCCATAGGGTATTACAAATAGCATGGGCGATAGCCAGCTGACCACCTTGAACCAGCGCATCACAATCGTATCCTTGACAAAGACCTGTGGAAGACCAAGTTCAAGTAAAATGATAAACACACTGTCTGTCCATTTGTCCAATTGTCTGTGAAAGTGGAATTTGATGACGACGACGATGAAGATGAAAATGAGAAACTTTTGCAAAAAACTGAGATGATGCTTTTACATAAATTGCGGTAGCTGCAGCTCATCTCAAATTCTCTGTAGTTGCTCATACATAAAAAATGCTAAGCAAGAAGCTGAAGGACTCAAAAAAGAAGGGAGGGGGGGGGGGGGGCGTTACACTTACCACAACCAGGACGAGGTGCAAATGCAGACCCTCGCAGAACATCCAGAAATAGTTGACCAGCATAAAGTAGTGCACAATCAGATGAAGAGCAATGCACCAGGGCTGCCAAAATCAAATCAAATAAAAAATGTTGCATATACAGTATACGGTATAAGTATATGGTACTTGTATATGCAAGTTGGGGCTGATAATTACCGGATTATCGACAGTGTGTTCAGTTTGCTCAACGACCAAGCGGTACCAGAGTATCCAGCTGATGCACGTGAATGCCAGCGAGGCAAACAGATGGACGTGTATCCTAATCCTTGTGCAGCGCAAGGATCTGCATTGGAAAATAACAATCAATATTCATTATTTATCATAAGTATTATTTCATTATCCAAACGTACTTGAAGCCCACGAATATAATTATCGATATTAGCAAGGACGTCAAGGACAGTGCGTAGCCTTTAACATACAGTTCATTGACGAACTGGCGAAACTGTTATATTGTATTATGAATTAAATATATAATTATTAAATTATCAAATTTCAGCCAATTAACAAATGAATTTTCACAGTTCGAGCAACTAACTTGAAAATCCTCATGGTCCACACAATTCGTGTAATTCGACCAAATCAAATTGTTCTCCGGATGTCGATACCACGAGCCATTCTCCAAGCAGCTTATAATAATAATTATAATAATAATATTAATAGTTATAAATTTTTAAAAGTATTCGTTGTGGGAATAAGATACTTTTTGAAGCAATTAAAATTGTTTTAAAAAAAATCAGCTTAATAATTGTGGAAACAAAATAAACATATTAAATGAAAATTGTTTATGCTGAGTTAATAATTGATTTAATGAATGAATTGTGATTAATTTGATTTTATTATTATGATTATTTCATATATATGTATATGGTACAATAATTATTAAATGCAAATGTATTAGAATATGAAATTTGATTTTACGAGCAAAGTCATATACGTTATTTGGATTTACTTATTTATTTATTTATAAATATTATTTGGCTAAAATTGCGCATTGAACTCACGTTTTATGTGCCAAAAATTTGCTGTTAAAGCCCTCAACGAAATCGGGGCAATATTGACTCAATACGGTACCAGCTGGTGTGCGCGGCCAGCACAGATACCCATCAAAATCCAGGGGACAGAATAGGCGCTCCACATTGGATGTGCTGTTGTTGTTGTTGTTGTTGGCATTGTATTGTAATGTATGTTGATTTGTTGCCATTGTTGCCGTTAGCACCGTTGCATAGAGCTCATTCTCACTGGCCGCCAGCTCGTCCACATTCTGCATATCAATGGTTCCTTCACGGAGCGCCGACTCCTCCAGGAATCGCGGCACCATCGTGTAATTCTCCAGCAGCATTTCCCCATCCCCATCGCCATCGACAATCTCTATTTATGATTTTTTATGTTAAATAAACACAATACAAGTGTGTGGGTGGATATGTGTTTGTGTGTGTGTGTGTGTGTTGGTGGGTGTGTGTGTGTGTGTGTATGGGTATGTGACTTGGTTGCTGAACTAACCTGTTTGCTGGCCTCCCGATGTGTCGTTCTTATATCGACGGACACATTCTTTATATAAATGCTTCACAAATGTCTTCAGATCATCCTGTGGCTGTGGCTGTGGCTGTGACTGTGACTGTGACTGTAACTGTGACTGTGACTGTGACTCTGATTGTGACTGTGACTCTAACTGTGACTGTGACATAATCGAAGATGCTGTTGGCGTTAAAAGAAAATGCAAATAAAATATTTTGTCATTATATAGCTATTTATTTATATTTTATTTTGTAATATTTTCGTTTTTCATTTGATTTTCACACAATTTTCATGAATTTTCGCATTGGAAATTTCAGTTTTTTGAAGCTCGAAGCATGCATTGATTATCAATCATTCACTTAAACAAGATAAAAACTTTTAAGTGGCAATCTTTAGCTGCATCCTGTGCTTTTCATTAAATTAATTTTCAATCCTTATTTTTAAGCAGACTCAATATACACACACACACACACACACAGAGTAAAATTCACACATTTGTTGTGTGTGACGGTCCCAAGGGACTGGCTCGCTGACATATTCTCTTCACATGCGAGTCCTTTATTTGCATGCGACAGGAGCGACGAGTGACAGGACAATGCTGGCCAAGGGTTGCCAATGCATTCGTATAAATCAGTTTATTGTTTAATTAATGAGCGCTCCGTTAAAGCGTTTTCCCAGGGGTCCTGGGGCTGGGTCCAGTGATGTGTAATTAAATTGCAACTGTGCAGCTTTGCAGCTTTGTAGCATGTTGCTTTTCCGCAATTCTCTACATATCCTTGCATCGATCGTGATGATGGCAACTCGGGCAACACACACACACACACAGACACACACACATACATATACGACCATGTTAACAAACATTCACAAATGGCAAGTGAACTGTGCGACTTCCTTGCGTACTCATAACTTTGTTATATTTTTAATCAAAACTCATTTCACTTGATTGAGTTTTAACACTAACAATCTAACACACACGCATACACACATATACACTTGTCCTTTATAGCTTATGGCAATTTGGTTAATGTGAAAGAAGTGTTTTCATTACAAAAAAATAACATTTACACAACTTTTAAAGACTTAACGAACTCCAAAGCGACACTTTGGAAAACTCTCAGACCAAGGAAACGGTTACAAATTCATTTTGAATAGTTTTTGTTTAACAACTCACTTTATGATAAAAGCGAATCGCGTTTCGCTGTCAACACGATTTGCAGTTATAATTAAATTTTCTTTATTTTATTCAGCTGCAATTTGCATTTGCATACAAATTACAAAAAAAAAAAAAACAAAAAAAGGAGGGGAACTCACAAAAAAAAATCATAAAAAAAAGTGAAACGAGATGAATTTTATAAAAATCTTAAATAAAATACAAAAGCTAACGCAGCTGAAGAAGTTAAAGACTAGACAAACTGGGCTTAAAGGTTGTTTGCTATTTGTTTATTGTTTATTGTTGTTGTTGTTGTTGTTGTTGGTATCTCGGGGCAATTAGTCGAACATGTCAGAGAAGTTGCAGCATTTTATGAACTGCATTTAATGAGCACTAATTCAATTCAATGCAAAACCAGAGCGACATTACGCATACGCCACGTACAACACCTAACCACACATACACACGCACACCCACGCCCATACACAGTCTGTTAATGTCATATGTTGCGGTTAGCTAATGAAATCTTAAATTATCTTTGCACATTGCAATATATTGTATAAAAAAATAAACACATACTACGTATACTTAATATTTGCTTAATAAATTGACTAACAATCGTAAGAAAATAAATATGCAATGTATTTAAAATTTAATCGATTTCTGCAATATAAATAAATATACTAGATAACAATATGAAATCTATTTGCAACTTTTGAATTGCAATTAAATTAAATTAATTAACGCAGAATTTCTAATTTTGCGTATACGTAATGTAAATTGAAAAGCAACTTTCTTTTTTTTTATTAAATAAGTTTTAATTTGATTTCAATTAAATTTTATTTAAATACTTATAGAAATAATTATAAGACTTACTTTCAATTAATTTGTTTAATTATCTTTCTTGAAAAATTGTCGATAAAACGTTTACTTTAAAAATAGCTTAAGTTTGTTTAAACATGAATAATAAATTGTGTACGCCAAAAAAGCGAAAAGCCAACAATAAATTATGTTAAATATTGGAAAATATGCATGAAATCGAAACGTTTTCGATGCATAAATTATGAGTTATAATTGAAATTTATATTTATTGCAAAAAAAAAAACAAAAGAAAATAAATAAATAAATAGGCAAAGAAAAATGAGTTTAGATCGACTTTATGATTCGAGTACGAGTACGATGGGCATTCTTGGCCAGGGATAATTATGTGTGCACATGCTGAATGCTAAATACCATATGAAATGTGAATGTTTTCCCATAATATTCAACATGATACATACACACACACACGCACACACACACAAACATTAGCAGCCTGATGACAGACAGACTGTATGTGTATATGACAGACTGCCAAATATTAGGGTGTGCCACACTAGACAAGTAGCGTGTGTAGGGGTATGTGAGGGTATGTAGGGGTATGTGAGGGTATGTCAGGGTGTATATGGAGTGTATATGGAGTGTATATTGGGTGTATTTGGGGTAGATGTGGGGGTGTAATAGGCTATATGCCTACGTTTAGTTAATATTAATGTGGCTAATGATGCTGCTAGCGCATATACGTGTCGTCAGGCAGCGGAAATTGAAGCCTCAATACATACACAGACACACAGAGACATACATATACACACACGCACATACACATAACGCATTACCCGTAAAATTGGCAACACAATTTGCTCATGTTACAATTTTTTTGAAATATATTGTATATTTTTTTAAGCAATTACAATTACAAATGAGCTCAGCCACTGCAAATGGTGTCCACTCAATTGTGTGCGTGTGTGTTTGCGTGTGCGTTTGTGTGTGTGTGCATGAAACTGTAAATGCAATTACGCTGAGCTAAGCTGTATGTGCGGACATTTTCTGGCTCATTGCTTGGCCGGAGGACATTTTCATCATTTTACAATGGCATAAAAAGCAATTTTGTTCCCTTAAAAATTAACAAAATTAATAAAAAATTATTGTACGTATAATAGTAATTTAATTTGCAAATATATTTAATTATCATTGATAAATAAATTACAATACAAATAAAGTGTTTTTGTAAATATTTACTTAATAATTATATTGTTGCTATTATTTTATTAACTTTTTATTATTATTTATTTATTTTTAAAATTTATTTTGAAGCTGCTGCTTAGTGTTTAAATATTTGTTCACATATTTTTCGTTTTGTGCCACAGTTGAAGTTAACACTTAACCCTCGGTTTCGGCCAGTTTGTTCAGCTGATTAGCTTGGCTCGACACTTTGACTTCATGTTGACCATTATTTGCAGTTAGTTATTTTGTTGTTGTTGTGGCTAGTAAACAATAAAATAAACTAACTGAATCACATAACATTCTATAGACTATGCACATCTATAATAATATTATATATATGGTATGCGAGACGTGCTCATCATTATAAATTTGAGAAGAAACAACAATTCGATAGAAAAATATAAATTGTATTGTATAATTGTTTTGCTTTTATTTCGAATAGACAAAAATTGAAATTCTCGCCGAGTTAAGCGGACAAATAAACAAATTTGTTTGTGCTAAGTGCTCGATATACTAAGATGCGAGTAGTACCTAAATATTTGAATATTTTTCAGCAATTACTTACATGATTCAAATTGTGTTTATTTCTAGTTTGTATTCACTTCTTTTTGATTTTTTGCTTTTTGCTTTTTTGTTTTTTTTTTTTCTCTCGCTGCGTTGTTTAATTAGCGCATTGTGCCCGCTGTTCGATTATTTATTTATTGTATTTATAGTACGAAAACGTATTCGAAAATTTATCTGGCGCCAAGAACACAAGTCACAAGTCCCGAAAACCCATATGCCTATCCCGAGTATTTCACATCGACTGTTCGGATGCGCCTCAACGTGGCAAATGAACCGAATGAAGCTGTCTATCATTCAATATGCCCAAAAGCCGGCCAACCGATTGCCAACAATATTCACTAATTTCCACCCACTTTCCGCCCACTTTTCAACCACTTAAGCAGTGCACGCTGAGCTTGTGCGAGAAATAAAATCGAAATTTGTGCACTGCTTTGCCGACATCATAAAAAAGAAAAACAAATGAGGAAGCAACAAGTTGCGTCTTACACATGTGTGTGTGTATGTATTAGTGTGTGTGTATATATATGCATACCCTGTAAATAATATTATTAAAAATTTCATTTCTTTGATTAATTTGTGAAATTTTGATTATCCAGCAGATGCTTCATTCCAAATGAAATTCAATTGTTTTAGTCAATTAATTAAATTAAAAGATAATAAAATAGAAAAGAAGAGATATCTGATAGTCGTGCATATCCATTCTATAGCTGACATTGAGAGTTGTGTTAAGTTGAGTTGAGTTGAGTGATTTGCCAGCTGGCATACAGGAAATGAATTCAAATAGTTCTCTTGGGCTCAAAGAATCCGGCGAGCATCTGTTGTGGTTTCACATCTCGTTTTCAGTTTGATGATGACAATGGAAAACTTTGAGTTTGGATATCGAGTGGAGGAGTAATGCGACAAGACAAAGGACACTTGGGAAAGGATTTATGCCAAATTGAAGTTGGTTGAATCGTCTACAAAGCGATTCATATTCAATTAATTTATTTAAATTTAAGTTTACGCATCGAAGCTAAAGTTAATAACAAAAGTAAAATCCTATTCTAAATTTAAAAATAGAAATATTCATATTAAATATTAATTATTAAAGTTGAATTGAAACTAAAGACAAAAAAAAGCAATTCAGCAAAAATGTTAAATTCGTTTTGTAAAATATTTTGTCAAGTATTTGGAAAGCTTAATAACAAAATTATTTATTTAGCTTAGAAATTCAATTTTAATTAAGTTTTAATTGAATGAAATCATATTATTATATAAATAAAATGAAATGCAAAAAATACATTTAATTAATTGCTCTTACTACTTTTTATGATTATTATTAATGATTTTGCTTTTGTTTCGTGGCATAATTGACATATTATGGATAAATGCACGTAATTGGCAGATAAACTAAAACTAAGCGCACGTCGGCAGCTTGTGTGGGAATAAATAAATGAATGAATGAATGAATTAAAGAGTGAATGAATGGGTGAATACGCGGTGATTCATTCAACATTCATTCACTGCATATAAAACGATGATGCGGCCGAATATGGCGTCAGAGACTCAGCGAGCCAACAATCAACCACGATGTCAGCTTTGGGCCTCATCCTTTTATCCATTTGGGCGGCATTTGCCATGGCCAATGAGTACGGCGACTCGTACGGGGATTACTCCGTGGGTCAGTACGTCACGTCTTCGGCCGTTGTTCTACCTCAACTGGATTTGATTAGGTATATCGCAGAGAACCCAATCCACTATCAAAGTGGCCCTTATGCTGTTGCCAGTTCAAGTTTCAGTGGACCGAATGGAGCCAAAGCAATTGCCAGAGTACCTGGAACCTACCAAGGACCGCTTGCCTCATCCTATGGAGCGCCTGTACACGCATCCTCATATGCTGCCCTGTCACTTGGCGGGGAATCTTTATACGAAGGATTTGCATATGAATTTGCATAGTTTTATCCTATTTTTAATTATTATTATTATTAAATATTTCACAAACTTTGTATTGAACCATACAATTTATCTAAAGTGAATAAAGTTATTTAAAGCAAAAAATTATTTGAAAATTGCTTTTCAATTTCAATTTTGAAGGACCAAATATCTCGCCAATCCTATATACAAAATACAGTTTCAATAAAGGAACTTAATTTTAAAAATAAATTTTATTTTAAATTTATTTATTTATTGAGTTGTTTGTGTTTAAGAATTCTGTTCTAGGTTTTAGTGAAGACCTTCTGGAGTTTTTTGTTAAATCTATTTGACTTAATTTTAGTTTAGGAAAATTCAAAAATAAATTTTTTATATTATATACTATTTCCCACAGAATACCTAAAAAAAAAAAATAATTAGTTCTTATATGGAATTAAAATATTAAACTTACATCTACATTAAAATTAATGAAATAAAATTCTTCCGATTCGATTGAAATTTTTCTTGTGTAAATGGGATTTAATCAAGATTGGAATTTTTTGTTTTTATTTTTTTGTAGTTCTTAAAAACCAATCTGAAGATATAAATGCTATTAAATTATTTGTACTGGCATTTGGATAACTACTTTTGAAAATTAAATAAATATTTCCCGTTCTCGAATTGGTTTTGCTTAGAGTCTATTTTTTTGTTTTAAAGATAAAGATAAAGTTGGCTGGAATATATGTATTTATATATTCTATTGTAGTATATTATTATGTTATATGCACATAAATATATTGTATTTTTTTATAGTTTACAAATTTAAATAAATATTTTATAGATCTCCGCTTTGATATATTCTTTTTTTGCAAAAAATTATTCAACCTTTTTAAAGAATTTCTTTAATGGGAAAATAAAAAAGTTTTTCGTTTTTATTTTATTTCATAATTAGCATATTTTCAATAAAAAGTTTCCGAGTGCACGAATAGCCCGATAAAGTGAGTGCCAAGCCGACAACGAGTCACGCCTGTGAATGGAGCGAGTGTCAATATGAGAGTATCCGAATATGTCCGCGAATTATGTGAATAAACAATGAATAACGTCATCTGCTGACCATCCACTCGGACCACATAAAAGCAACTGGAGTACCAGGCAAGGCATCAGTTCACCAACTGCCGAACCATCATGAAACCGTCAGCATTCAGCCTCACTTTGGTCTCCTGCCTGGTGACCAGCTCAATTGCTTACTTTGACTATGATGAATCCATCGAGGACCTACTATCCATTGCGTTAGACTCAGAACCAGATGCTGAGCCAGCCCAAGTGGAATACGTCTACAGCGAATCAACTGCAGCAGCAGCCAGCGCAGGATCCAATGGAAGATCCTATGCATATGCAGCAGCCAGTGGACCCAATGGAGCCAGAGCAATCGCAGAAGCCCCTGGTCTCTACGGCAAACCAGCATCCGCATATGCAACATCTGTATATGAAGTGCCCACTTACGCCACACCCACTTATAGTACATATACCACAACAGCAGGAGTTACGGCACCAACAACTCCCCTACCAACAACAGCTCCCTTAACAACAACTTTAGCACCAACAACTCTAGAAACAACAACCACACCAACAACAACTGCAGCACCAGCAACAACTCCAGCACCAACAACCACTCCAGCACCAACAACAACTCCAGCACCAACAACTACACCAACAACTCCCCCACCAACAACTCCCCCACCAACAACTGCAGCACCAACAACTCCAGCACCAACAACTCCGGCACCAACAACTCTAGAAACAACAACTACACCAACAACTACACCAACAACTTTCCCACCCACAACTCTCCCACCAACAACTCTCCCACCAACAACTCTCCCGCCAACAACTCCTCCATTAACAACTACAACAGTTGCTCCTGCTTATGGCCCTCTTGTTTATGGAGCTCCTATATACAAAGCATATGAATATGCAGCACCACATGTCTTCATTGCGCCTATATACAAAGCTCCCACATACGGACCTCCTCCATACGGACCTCCTCCATACGGAGCACATTTATACGGAGCACCTTCATACGGGGCATCTGCGTATGGAGCAACATTTTATGGAGCATCTTTGTATTAAACAGAATATTTGATTGTAAATGAAATAACAAAAAAAGTAAATTAAAATAAAATAAATATAAAAATTGAAGTGGAAAACAAATTGATTAAACTGAATTCATTTTATAAAAAAGATATTTGACAGATTTTAAAGATTGTTATAAATAGGAATTTGATAGGTTGCAGGGTATCTACAAGTTGAGCCAACAACTGCTGCTGCAACTGTTCCACCAACAACTGTAAATCCCCAGTAAGAGTTCTTCCAGCAACATAATGATCACACACATGAGAGCAACATTATCAGTTCCACTGTTAACAGTGGCTCTGTTAACAGCATGTTCAGTTACATAATCAGCAATAACAGTATGTCCAGTTAAATTGTCACCACCAATAACAAATGAAGCGGCAGCAACTGTTGCTCCTGTTCCATAAGAGAGTGCAATGTTTGTTGGATTAGTGAGATAATGTTACATAATTTAATTAACATAAAAGTTAACATACTGTGTGCAAACAGAGTTACGAAATGTTAAATGATGTCAATGGGATCTAATCAGCCATTTGTTGTTATTTTCTAAGAGCTTCAACAATTTTTGGCAGCGGCAATGTGCGTTGTGTTCCATTTAAGATAATAAAGCAATCTATTACCATATATAGGGCCCCATAAAATACAAAACAATTCAATAGAAAACGTTTTACGTGTTTTTTATTTCACGCATGCAATGCGTTCCAATGGCTATGCCAATAACGGTATTCTGTGGATCATTTTGGCCAACAACGCGCGCATCTCGCATACGAACAGGTGTTTGCCATTGTTTGACAACATATTTCGACATATGTATATATTGTACATACATGCACATACATCTATTAGATTTCGTTTTTTGTTTCTTATTTTCTGTATTTTGTATTTTTTATTTTCTATTGGGGTTTTCGCTTTTTATTTTGTATTGTAAATTCTATTTTCTAGTTTTTCCATTTGCGCCAATTGTTTGCTTTGTTGTAGAACATTGTTTGCGCTTATCTTTTGGCCATAAAGTGGCATTAAAATGATACCAAAACACACAAATACAAAAAACAAGAGTATTTGGAGAGGGGTTTGTGTGGGGGGTGGGGGTGGGGGTGGGGGTTGTGGTAGCGTGGCTTGGGCTGTGCTTGTGGAAATTAAGGATAGGCCATCGCCGATGCCGGAGGCAATGCTTTGCATTATAAACAAAAAAAATACAGAAAATAAAACATTTAAATTCAAATTGTTTTTGGCACGCTTTGAGCAGATTTGTAGCCCGATTTCAGGTAACTAAATAATAATTTTATTTTATTTATTTTTTCATTTTTCTATTAGCCACGCCAAGCGAACAAAGCGTCCTCCCGTCTTGGCCATTTTCAATTTAAAGTAAATGTAATTACTCAAAGTGAGGCCACAAAAAACTCTCTGCAAATTTCATAAATCACAATTGTTTATGTTGTCACATTTATGTATTGCTTATCTTAATAAATATTTATCAAATAGATTATACTATGCTCTCTCACAAATTTCATCTTCATTTATTTTTTAATTTTTTTATAAGTAGTTGGCAAAATAATTGCAATTTCTTATTAAAAACTTTGAATGAAAATTCCATTTATTGCCACCTTTATCCATTATCCTGCCAGGAAGTCCTTTTTCTATTTATAACTGTAAATTGTCAACAAATCAATGACAACAAACAAAAAATCGAGAATTTGTTGAAATACTTTGCTTTACATTTTTTACTCTTTCGATTTTGTCATTTTTAATTTTTAATTAAATGTCTTTTCATTTTGATTTGCTTTTTCCTGCTTTTCGCTCATTAAAAGTTTCAAACATTATCAAAAAAGAAAAAAAATACTAGATAAAAGGTATATGGTATATGGTATATGGTATGTGGTATATGGTATATGGTATATGGTATATAGTATATCTTAAAAATAATAGAAAAATTCGACTATTAAATACTGCATAAAATATTAATTTTCAAGAAAAATTCTTTGTGAATATTTTATTCTGGATTCCATTTTGTAATGCCTGAATGTTTGGCAAACGGACTGACTTAGTTGAATGACATTTTGTTAGGGTATAGAATGAAATGAATGAAATGATGATGAAAAGAGACGTGAAACTGTTTTTAGTTTTTCTCACACCTTTTGATAAACAAGCATGAATAGAATAAGAATAGAATGCTTGAGCCCAAACGGAAATCCAAATATGAAACGTTGAAATTTAAAAGCCAGCTGCTTGGCCATGTCTGTTAACTGATATCAATTGGCCAATTATTGTTATTGTTGTCGCTTATGGTAGTACAGCATTCTGTTGCTCTTGCTGTTGTTGTTGTTGTTTGTTGTTGTTGACGGCGTCTTAAGCCGCTTATCGACAAGCTGCCTCGACTCACATAAATCAACATATGCTACAGATACCCTAGCTTCACTATGAAACGGTATATTAACGTAATTTTTGAGTTGCCATAAATAAATTTCAAAATTTATTCATTTGTGAATATGTAATGTGGGATATTTCACAGGGTATTTTGTGCTCTTTTGTTTTTTGCATATATTGTATATATTTTCTTTTTAATAAATTCGCTTAGCTGGGCAAATATTTTATTTAAATTTCCAAAAGCATAAATCACAGTCCTCAGCCTCACCCTAAACAAAAAAAAATAATAAATAAAAAAAAGAAAACAACAACAATCACCATCGTTGGACGCTTAAAATTTGATTTGCTTTCGTGCGCTGTGCATTGATATTTATGATCATAAAAATTGTCTTAGAAAATATTGCGTATACGCCGCGTTTTTTGTTTACAATTAACCCAATTAATCGGATCTTGGGGTGGGGCGGGGCGGCGCTGGAATGGGCGCCAAATATGAATATGAGCGGATGGGTCGAGTAAACTTGGCAAAATGCGTTTGTTATTTTAATTTGAATTTGATTACTTGAACTTGGCCAAAACTGTTCTCCCCTTGACTTTATTCATTTCAATTTTTTATTTTAAATTTTTGGTTCGGAAAATGTTGCTTCATTGATATCAAGTGTATTGATCAATTGAAGTTTATTGCATGACACCTATGCGCTGTTGCCACATTTTGGGGCATTTTGGGCATATGTATGTGTGTGTATGTACTCGCATATACATACATTTATGTGTGCTCAGCTCTCAGCTGCTCATGACTTTTTAAAAGCGTTTATAGCACTTTCTCATCTCGGCCGGATGCCAACTGATTCCCACAAGAACACGCCCTAGCCCATAAACTGGGCTTTAAGTACCGCCAAAGGGCAAAGGCGATAAATTTTAAAAGATTTTTGTTCTTTGCACAACAATTTTAAAATGACAAATCAGTTTAAGAATCAAACCAACAGAATCCAATAAATAAAAATGGTAAATTCTGAGGATTTATATCGAAAGTTGAGTTGAGATTTGAAGCTGGCATTTGATTTGAAATATGAACTTAATGTGAAATTCAACTGGTGAAACAAATTACAAACAATTTCTAAAAGATCTTTGCCGTATAAATTCAACCGAAAAAATAAAAAGAAACGGGTAAATGCCAAAATCAATCTAATGGACCGTAAATAGACACGGACATACATACATACATGTATTGCAGAAATAAATTTGATGAGTTTTTTAAAGATTTTCAAACTAAGTGTGTACATACATATTGTACAATATATTGAACCATGAAGCGTGGGAGGGGAAATTCGCCATATCAAGCCGAACATATAATAAATCTAAATGGAAACAGGGGAAATTTTTTTTTGAAAAATTAATAATAATAAAATAAAAGGCAAAATGGCTAACGAAAATCCAGAGTAAAATGGAGCAAGATGACAGCTGCTCGGTCGTCGGAATGGGGAGGGTTTGCCCAAAGGGACAGCTGGTGAGACAAAAAGAAAAGAGACAGAGAGACAGCAAGAGAGAGAGAGAGAGAGAGAGAGAGAGAGAGAGAGCGAAATAATAAATTAAATATACATGAAGCGCACAATTACCAAATTTGTGTACATAATTTTTGTATGTAAGAGTGTGCCTCCATTATTTATGTGTATGTGTTCGTGTGTGTGGGTGTGTGTGTATGTATACGAATGTGGGTGTGTGTGTGTATGTGGTTGCTTTCGTCCAAAGTAATGAAATTCAATCCAGTGTCCAATTGCAGTAAATTTTATTTTCTTCTCGTTGTTTGTTGGCGGACGTAAAAATTTAATAAGCGCCCAAAAGTCGGCTATAATAAAATGTGAGCTATGCCCGTAGTTGAGCGGCATCTGTAACTCATCAGGCCAGCCAAAATGCCACAAATTATGCTATTAAGAAGACAAAACAAAACCAAACAAAACAAAACACAACCAAACAGAATAGAACAAGGCCGGAAGAAGAAAAAACAAAAAAAAAAACAAAGTGATAGAAAAAAGCATAAAAAACAATAAAGCACCCATACGAAATGAACAAGGTGACGGGCACTTGAAACCAAATTGACATAGGACAAAGGACAAAGGACATGGGACATGGGAAATGGGACAGGCGAGACAGACAGGTTGACATACAGGTTGATGGACAGGTTGGCACACGAGCTCTTCGGCTCGTCGACTCTTCGACATTCTCATAATATAAACTCAGTGAAAATATATAGAAAAGAGCTTAAAACAACTGGCTCACAGCTCGGCTCATTAGTCACGCATTTTGAACGCGTTTTGTTGCCTCTTTAGGCAACAGACTTTATAAAGAAAGTTCGCACCTGAATGTCAACAGCATTTACCACAAACATAACACACAAAAAAAAAAACAAAAACAAAACAGCAACAAAAAAAATAAAATAATATAAACAGCTACAAAAACAAAAAGAAGTTGAAAAAAGTTTTAAAATTATTTCCCAAATACTCGTATATAAAAAGAATTTAATTTTCAACATTTGACAAGTTCTATTATTATTTTCAATTTTTATTTATTTATTTTTTATTATAAAACAAAATACATATTATTATTATTATTATTATTATTATTGTGTGCATACATATGTAAGTATTGTATATATATATGTTCGGCTGTTGCTGGCGTCATTTTAGCGAATCTCAAATCCAACAACATTTTCGTGTTTAGCCACAGGAAGAAGGACGAAAGAGGACCAAATGAAATGAACGGAGAATCTGCGTCATATACGCTACTTGTGAGAAATGAAATGTTTGTGGTTAAGCGTGTGTCTGCATGTGTGTGCGTGCGTGTGTGGCACTTGACACATGCCACATTCTAATCAGCACCTGCCAACAGCTGTTGTGGCATGCGGCAAGCCAAAGAACATAAAACAAAATTCGGAAAAACAAAAAAAAACCCCTCAATCCGCAGATCAAGAAAGCTTCAACATGTTTTTATAGGATATTTTATGATGTGGCCACCTAGTCTCAACCCAAATCGAATTCATAGTCCGATTTCATAATTTAACTCTGCGCAAGTGAATTGCGTAACAAAGTGTATATACTCAGTATCTTAGGGTATACAATGGGAAGCTAAACAAAAGCATTTCAAATTTATCAAACCTGCTGCAAATGACGTATTCAATTGTGTTCTCTTCTTTTCTTTTTTTTTGCATTTCATTTTTTTTTGTTTTTTTTTTTTGTTTGTTGCGTGCAATCAGTAAATGCCACAAAAACTGTTGAATCAATTGTCTCTCGCTCTATATCTGTCTCTATCTCGCTAAAGAAGACAAAAGCCAATTGCAGCAGATTTGCGTCGGGGATTTGCAGACTTGCGCTTGCCACCGCACCGTGCCGCACGTTGCACAATTAGAAATTGTTGCCAGTTGCCATAAATTGCTGCTGCCAGGTGACTGCAACCAGCTGTTGCGCTTACTGTTCTTGCCACACAATGCTGCAAGCGCGTACATATAATGAGTTTCAGTTTATGTTGCGTTTCAGAAGTACTTAGCGGTGGGCGGGGTACGAGGGGGGAAAGGGCAATGGTTGGGCAGCTAATCGAATCAGAAACCGCAACAAAGCCCACACACACACACCACAAAACAAAGAAAAAACGGAAACATTTTTTTCTTTTTTGTTTTTGTTTTTGGTTTCATTTTAAATTGTTGCTTTTGCTTTTCGTAGAGACAACGCTGCGTATACGCATTATATGCAAAGCCTATGCGATTTATTGAAAGGAAGCGCTTTTAATATTTATATTTATTTATGCATTCCTTGGCACTTTATTTATTTACTTCTTCTTCCGGATTGTATGTATATGTGTATATACATACTTGTACCGTATTTATTTATTATAATATTATATACAATATTATACATAAGTATTTGCCGAAGCATTTAAATTTGATGGCGGCCCGACCGCCTTTTTGTCGCAGCACGAACAATTTATGGACAAGGCATAAAAGGAGTTGGCCCTGAATAAATTATGAATGCATTGATGTAACCACATCAAAATCTAAACAAAAAAAAAGAAAAGGTTATCCCTCTCTCTATTTTTTTCTTTTTTTTTTTCTTAATATTATTTTTATTATCATTTGTTGTGGTTTTCTTGTGTGTCGTGGACCGAACTCAAAGGAAATTACACTTGAAACTTGAATGGCATGTGGCAGGCAGCGCATTTATGTTATGTTATATGTTCTATGTTGTATGTTGTATGTTGTATGTTATATGTCTGTCATAAGCCAGGGCAAGAAAGTGTGTCTCTTGTTTGATTTCTTGGACATACTCGCATTGTATCGGATGGAACTGCACTGGCAGTGAGCGTAACCTAAGTGAATTTTGAACTTTGGGCCGTATCGATGGTACGTGTTATTCACTGAATACTATTTATTCATAGCTCAGCTGAATAGATGCGAGTCGAGTTCGAATATGAGTACTCGCACATTTATTCAAACACTTACCTGACGCGTTAGTTTCTCTTATCAATGCGAATGCAAATCTCTTTCAACAATTTCATATGAATTTCTTAGTAACTTTTTCTTCTTTTTTTTGTAATTGTTTTCTTTAGACACCAAAAGTAAAGTGAAAAAAAAACGAATAATTTCAACTATTCACAATATATTTGTAATGTTTCATACAAAGCAATATTTGGAAAATATTTAAAGAGCGCAAAACATTTGATAACCGTTCGCGCCAGCTGCCAGTTGGTGAGTGGATGTCCTTTTGAAGCTGTGCTTCTTAGCTTCTGGTTTCGCGTTCCTCGTCACACGTCCCTCGTTTCTCATGCTTTTTCTCTAGCAAGCAGTCCTTCTGCTTGCCGAGGGCTGCACAAGCTATTTGTTTATTCTTCTTATTTACGTTTTACAGAAGAACTTTTTAGCAAATCTTCATTACATTGCGAATTATCGAGTAATAAAAATAGTTTGTTGTTAACGAAACTTATTAAGCAGCCCTCGTGAATGCTTTACAAAAGCGTATCCATATGGTGAACTGCTTGCAGTCAAAGCTCTTGAACGTCAAGCAGCGCAAAGCCGTTTCAAGCAGTGCAGATGCAGTCAACAACAAACTGAAATCAATTCAAATCATGTGGCTGGTGTCAGTTGCACAAAGGTGTAACGCTACAACAATTGGGTGAGGTGGGTGCGGAGGGGTGCGAAGGGCGGGTCAGGCACGTGTAAAAATTAATATTGATAATGCAGCAGTGGCAGCAGCTCTGCGTTTTCTTTAAAAAGCAGGTGAAAACTCAGTTAGCCGCATCAGTGGCAAGATACAGCTCGAAGATGTGGCAACAAATCGCATTCATTACATTGGCATTCGTTTGGCTCGCCAAGGGACAGGCGCAACGATCCTTGGACTATCCAGGCACGTTCAGCTACGGATCCTGCGGTCGACCAGTATGCGTCTCCAATGGCCATTGCTATCGTCTACTCCGGAATCTTTGTGAACTCGGTGCACGGAATATGCAACTTCAGTTTGCCGGACAACGTGGTAAATTGCTGCTTTTTCCTTTTTCGTAACTCAGTTTCTATTTGAGATTTGTTTTTTTTTTTTTCTTACCTCATTCCAGAACTGGAAGAGGTCGATATGCAGCTCTGTCATACTGAATATTTTGCGTATCCGTATGCATCCATCTTTCAGTCTCCCAAATACGTGCCACAATATTCGAGGCACTACAATCCCTATCGATACCATAAGACACAGGATAGCATGGGATCACCGATCCATGGCATCGTGTATAGGGACAATTATGCACCCCTATTGACTCCATGTGGAGCGAGCAACTTGAATTTTCCGCACCAAGCTGAAGCTCCCATTCCTGCAACAACAAGCACAGTGTCCACAGCGAAAGGAGGTACAACAAAATCTACAACTGAAGCTGCCACAATGGGTTCTACAAACGCAAAGAGTACGGGGAAATCGACAACTTCCACTACACCAACAACAACAAGTCCTACAACTATGACCACAGGATCTGCAGCAATGAGCTCATCTACAGTAACCACGACGACAGCAAGGGCTACAATAACATCCACACGTAGCACAAATACCACAAAACTCTCCACAATTCCATTCACAACAAGTTCACCAACATTAATGCCCAAAACAACAACAAATACAACCAAATCCCCAAGGCCTTTTTCCACAACAATATCTCCTATAACACGTTCGACAACACGATCCACAACACGGTTCACAACACGATCTACATCAGTCGGCAGCTGCAAGATTTGCTCTGAACGAAGAGCGATTTTCGCTGGTAACCAGAATCTAAAAAGTTTATCAATGGCCAGCTTAGCAAAGGAACCTCTTGCAACAGCAACAAATTCGAACTTTACTAACATTTCTGGTACAACAAATTCCACAATGGATTTAAAGGAATCATCAACAACGAGTTTTACAACGGATTCGAGCACAAGTGCAACAACAACCACACGATCCATCAAAGCATTTATCCCACAATCAAGTTCCACAACGGAGCCACCAAAGTCTTCACTAGCAATGGCATCCAAAAATTATAATGTTTATTCAAATGAAAATAAGGTAAGAATATTATTTGTTATTAACATATGATTTCAATATTTTTATCCTTTAGGATGTCCTTGTCTCTCTGTCCTTCACAATGGCGTCTGGAAAGGTGATGAAGCTGAATTTAGTTCCGCAGCTGATAGATCCGCGGACCGGATGCAAAAGATGTGCTGAGGTGGTACACGTGGACGTGGAATATGCATCGGAGATGCATCAGTTTTCGGGCTGTCTTCTGGATAATACCCACCCATTCCCCGTTGCCACTTGCGACTCGAACCATCCACAAACTTATGGATCCTATTACGGTGCCAGTTCGGATACAAGTCCACTTCGCTGGAATCCTTATAATAAATAAATATTGTAACATTTTTAAATATTTGCCTAAATAAACTGAAAAGAAATGCATTTTGATTGCTTATCAAATTTAGCAAGTGGTGGCACGTGTCTTGTTGCGCCACTTGACATCTGACATCTGACCCGTAATTCTAATTCTAATTCTAATTCTAATTTTAATTCAATTATATTTTTATTTATTTTTATATTTATTTCATATTTATATTCAAAATTGCAATTGAAAAGTGTTTTTTTTAATGAGCTCAGCAAAAAACAATCTTCGCCCCGATAAAGACTGCGTGTTGCATTATTACGTATTCGCGTATTTTATTAAATAATATAATATTATTATTCTCATTTTATAATTTTTCTTTCATTCTTTCTTTTGTTTTGTTTTGTTTTGTTTTTTTCTTTTGCTTGTTTTGATTTCAAGTTCGGACACCTCGGCTAACTGCTGACCTTCGCAATTGCGGAGACATTGCCAATAAGACTCGTCTGTCCCATATCGTAATAGCCATATACATATGTGTATATACATGCATACATATGTATGGTTTATATGCAAGTATTTTTGTATGTATATTTGCTATTCGTAATTCTTAAATGCTTCACAATTCACAATTTAATTCACAGAATTTTCCCATTAAAAACTGAGTGAATAACACGAATAATACAGATAGTAACAAATACAAATTTCGTAAGTCAAAATGCCTAGAAAATGCTCGACTAATCGCTACCCTGTGTTATGAATTAGATTTATTTATTTTTCAATTTTTATTTTAAAAAGTTTCTACAGAGAAATCTATTCAAAAGTGACAAACTTTAATTTTATATTTTCATAAGAAGTTAGGAAAATCACAGGGTATATTAAAGCCAAGTAAACAACAACAACAACAAAAACAAAAGAAAAAAGCCAAGCAAATTGTCTGGCAAATATTAATGATTAATTGCCAAAATGCCGCTCTGGGCACGTACGCATTCATATGCCATGAGGGAGCATTCGCTGGGTGTTTCTTATAAAAAGCGAAGCCTGTGCGAGGCTTTTGTATAGTTCAACTTGATATCGCCTGGCAGCAAAATGCATATATTCTATTCGCTCATTGGTCCTTTGATTCTGATGACAGGCGCCTGGAGTTGGAATTATTATGATCCACACTGCGAAAGTATTCAATGCCCGAGCACCAAAAGTGAGATATGCGCCAAGAGAATTAATTCCCACCAGAAAAGGACCTTTGACAATGTATGCAAGATGAGGCTCTATGGCTGCCAGAGAAGACAGAGTAAGTGCAATGAAATTTGTTAAAATACATTGTGACTTACTCCTTCGCATTTCAGATTGGCGCGCACTGAATGAGGGTTCCTGTGAGTGTCCTACCACGTGCCCAACCGCTTGCCGTCCAGTTTGTGCCACAGTGGGCGACACCCTCACGACCCTCAACAATGAGTGCGAACTGAGGAAATTGAAATGCAACTCTGAGGAAGGTGTGTGAAAAACACAAGAGTATTAAACGCAAATCCTTGTGTGCAACTCGTATAATGGATAAATTTAATTTTTATAATCTTCCTTCACCATTTGTAGTTATCCTGTACGAAAGTGAGGGAACATGTTTCCCTGACGATGATCAGTCATCCATTGCCTATGGATCGCATCCTGCATCACACCATAACCCGCATCATTATGCACCGGCCTCTTATGTACCTCCACCGCCATGGATATACCAATCGTACTACAACCCGCCCCCAGCTCCCTATGCTCAGGCACAATACGTACCGTATTACATCTCGATGCCAAGGAGTGCCCTGTCCAACTACGATTACGAACATTCGTCCTACCAAAAGTCCACAAAAAGTCCATATCCTACCACAATTTTGACGACACCATCAAACAACGAATCAAAATCAAAGCTAGTAAGCGAATCAGCAACAGAATCAACATCACCATCAACAACTGAGTCCACAGCAACTGAGTCTACAACAGAATCAACAACGGAATCAAGAACAGAGTCAACAACACCATCAACAACAGAATCAACAACAGAATCAACAACAGAGTCAACAACTGAGTCAACAACTGAGTCTACAACAGCATCAACAACACCATCAACAACAGAATCAACAACAGAATTTACAACAGAATCAACAACAACATCAACAACAGAATCAACAACAGAATCAACAACACCATCAACAACAGAATCAACAACACCATCAACAACTGAGTCTACAACAGCATCAACAACACCATCAACAACAGAATCAACAACACCATCAACAACGGAATCAACAACAGAACTAACAACAGAGTCAACAACTGAGTCAACAACTGAGTCTACAACAGCATCAACAACACCATCAACAACAGAATCAACAACAGAATTTACAACAGAATCAACAACACCATCATCAACAGAATCAAGAACACCATCAACAACAGAATCAACAACAGAATCAACAACATCATCCACAACAGAATCAACAACACCATCAACAACTGAGTCTACAACGGAATCAACAACACCATCAACAACAGAATCAACAACAACATCAACAACGGAAGCAACAACAGAATCAACAACTGAGTCTACAACAGAATCAACAACTGAGTCTACAACAGAATCAACAACACCATCAACAACTGAGTCTACAACACCATCAACAACACCATCAACAACTGAGTCTACAACAGAATCAACAACAGAATCAACAACAGAATCAACAACAGAGTCTACAACACCATCAACAACACCATCAACAACAGAGTCTACAACACCATCAACAACACCATCAACAACGGAATCAACAACACCATCAACAACAGAATCAACAACAGAATCAACAACAACATCAACAACGGAAGCAACAACAGAATCAACAACTGAGTCTACAACAGAATCAA
>JBAMCR010000149.1:43548-49592 GCA_037075045.1 Mulgravea parasiatica | reverse complement strand
TTCGTGACGCATTACTTCACGGTCGTACCGCGAAAGCTAAGGCGTCGCCTCTTTGGATATAGTATAGAGTAGCATACACTACATATTATAATATACAAGTACTTGTACATTTACATATATATGTAGAGTCTAGCCCCATTAAATTAGATAATGTAACCATCTTAAGGCTCAATAAACCGAATTAAAAAAAAAAAAAAATCTCTCACACACACACACACACACACAGACACACTACACGAAAAATAAAAAACAACAATAAAATAAAAAAAAGAATAATAAAAGAAAAACTCTGTTAAAAAATATAAACAATATAAATCAGAGTCAAATTTGCTCAACGGACTCTGCTGGTCGTTTGGCTTTGTGAAATTTATGTGTGCTATAAACAACGCAACAACAACAACAACAACAACAACAACAACAACAACAACAAATCGATTAACACATAAAAGTGCAAACAAAATAATAATAATAATAATAAAAAATTAAATAAAAATGAAGAGAACAACAAAAAATAATATTGTATATTTTCAACGATTTGCGAGACTAATAAATAAGTCGAACATTTTGCGATGCATAATTCTTGGACTCTGTCCGAGTATTGTGAGTATTCGTGAGTGTATTCGTGAGTGTATTCACTGTTTATTTATTTATGCTCAATGCGTTTATCATTTGTGACATTTCCCATAGCGCCGGGATGCGTGGACGCGTGGGCCGCTCCCGGTACTCCAATGAGAAGACGCCCATGAAATTGTCACAGTTTGTTGATTTTTATGGCAGCCAACATTAGCTGCGTTTCTCAGTTTCTCAGTTAGTCAACTCTTCAATATCTCAATTGGTAAATTACTTTACTTCACTTTACTCTCTCCACACTCATCACCCAATGTTGGCAAGCTCAAGAACCGCAGCGTCTTTTCAGCTTTATGCGACTGTAAAAATCTGCGCAAATTTATGCGCAAATGAATTCTGCATTTGATGGCAGCTGCTGAAGCAGAATAAGAATAAAGTACGAGTATGTATAAGCCTGGGGCCAGGCTAGTGTTTGTATGTATGTATGTATATCGACTTGGTAATATGGCAACATGGTAACTTGGCAGCCAAGAGCAAACAGTTAACAGCCTTAGGCAGGTGATAATCCTGTCTAAAAGCTATAAAATTCAGATTTGTGCAGTCCAGTGGTCAGTGGTTAGACAAGCTTTACAAATACAAAAATAATCGATACCACAATAAGTATATACTTATACATACACATGAATGTGTATATGAATAATTAGTTAGTCTTATCAGTAAAAAATGTAAATATTTCAATGGAAGGAACTTGTTTCGATTCTTGTTTAGAATTTTTAATTTATTTGACATTTTTACTATTATTATTATTATTATTATTATTTTTTTTTTGACACTATACAAATTATTAAAAATGCAATATTTTCGTGTATTAAATAAATTACGGTAAAAACTCAATAATTATTGATATTATTATTATATTTTTTTATATGCAGTACATATGACAAATTTATTGTTTTTGGTCCGTTTTTATTTATAAATAATATAATAATTAATTATAACTCTCATTTGCAAAACGCTATAATAAAATATATTGTTTTTAGAATAATGTTTCTTATTTCACTTAAATCACAATTTTTAATTAAACTTATATTGCTTAGCAAATGAAATTTAAGTATAAATTGTTAATTTTAATTTTTTTTTTCTTCAAATTTGTAGCTTTGGCTTAAACAAATTTCAGTCTGGGTTGGCCTAATACTTGTACAATATGTGATATGCCCTAGATGGGAATCCATCATATTCGGTCATAATCATAATTATTAACGTTTAGATCTACAGTTTCAGTTTTTTAAGTTTGAAACTCAATTCGTATGCCAAGCACCGGCAAGACCCATGAAAATGCATTTACATAGCTTGACCCACTTTACGGCCAAAACGACCCACTCAAATGGTTGACTGACTCCCTGACTCCCTGACTCTCCATTGACTCCCTGACTCCCTGACACTCTAGCTGATTGTTGACAGTTATCGTTAACCGTTTTTGTATTGGGGGCTTATCAGCAAACTGCAAGTCGTTTGTATGTTATGTTCGCTTGTTGGTTTTCTTAACTGACTCTGACTCAGAGATTGGCAGGCTTCATCTGAGTCACATACACTCGTACATACCATGTGTA
This sequence comes from Mulgravea parasiatica, assembly GCA_037075045.1. Lineage (NCBI taxonomy): Eukaryota > Metazoa > Arthropoda > Insecta > Diptera > Drosophilidae > Mulgravea > Mulgravea parasiatica. Next base: position 47,415 of record JBAMCR010000149.1, on the reverse strand, counting down.
TTTATTTATTTCATTTTATTTTTATTTTTATTTTATTTGTTATTTGTTATTGGTGTTTTTGTTTTGTTTTTGTTTTTTTTTTTTTTTATTTTATTTTTTTGGGTATGGCTGCAGTTGCGAGTTTTTAGATTTTCCTTTAGGCAAATGACTCATGCATGCCAAATACAATGAGTTAAGAATAAGAACCATAGCATAGAAAGAGCTCTCTCTCTCTATTATTCTCACTGCCTCTCTCTCTCTCTCTCTCTCTCTCTCGTTTCATAACAGTTAGCAGTTGTTATTGCTGTTTCATTTATAGCCGCTATTTAACGTGGTTTTCAAGCGAAAAACTTTATTTTCACGCGCATTACGAGTACTTCAAAGTCGAACTAAACTGACTAAAAAGCTAACATTAACAAAACAAAACAAAACACAATAAGAACAGTACCCCACCACTCCCCCGCCCCACTAACCCCCCACACACACACCTTTGCCAAAGTCTTCTTCATCTTCAACTTCATCTTCGTCTTTGCGTTCAGCTTTTTTTTTTCTTTGGTTTTTTGTTTCAGTTATTCAGTGCAGTAAAAGCCCATTAAAAATAGCTTTAAAGTGGCTGTAAAAATAAAGGCAAAACTACAAATAAAATAAACATTAAATGCGCACCAAGTGCGGGCATCAACCGTCTAAACGAGCTCTCCGGCTTTGCATCGAGAACCGGAGAACGGGGAACGGGCATTAGGTGCGTCCGAGCCGAGGGACAGGTGAACGAGCACCAGGAATACGAAACGCCAACGACGAATAAAAGTCAAAAGATTCTTTTTAGATACCGTAAAGATTTAACCAAATACCAAAAGCAACAACAACAAATTTTATTTTTTTTTTCTTTTGAGCAAAGGCATTTCCAAAAAAAAAAAAAAAAGTAAAACTAAATAAACCATTTAAAAGCCATAATACAACGCACATTTATTTGCTTAATTTGTAAATAATTAATTAATGTCAGATTCAATTTGTTAACATTTGTGAAATTTCTTATTAATAGTTCGTTATTGTTTGATATTTTTTTAAATTTCGTGCTTGAAATTCTAAATAATTAAAATTAAAATATTTTATGACAAAAAAAAGTCTATACAGTATTTATATTCATATATTGTATAAAAATTTAAAATAATAAAAAAAAAAGGAAAAATACTTTGCATTGGCTCACTTGGAAATTCAAGAAAATTAAATTCATATTTTGCAAAACAGAAAATACAAAGGAAAACGCAAAATGCAAAATGGAAAATGGAAAATGGAAAATGGAAAATAGAAATTCAAGAAAAAGTTACAGCTAGAACAATGCCAAAAGGCAAATACCAGACGAGCTTTGTTTCTTTGTTTTTTGTTTTAGTTGAAGAAAAAGAAGAAAAACATGCAATAAGTAGAAGAGTAAGGCACAATATGCAGCAGGGGGCGGGGCATTAGGGCGCAAAAAAAAAACGAAAAGATAAACAAATAAACAAGGACAAACAAAAATGCGAATATCCACAAATGACAGCAGAGCGCACAGACATGTTGTGTGCCATCTGTGTATTGTCCTATGTGTGTGGTTGTGTGTGTGTGTGTGTGTGTGTATGTGTATGTGGTGCAACAACAATAAGAGGCACACAGTTTGTCATTCAGTCAGTCAGCGATGCAGGAAACCGCAAAAAGCAGCCGCAGCTTGTGACTGGCCTCAAAGTGTGTGCAGGCTCCATGCGTATGTTAATTATTTGTGTCTGTGTATGTGCGTGAGTATGTTATTTTTGTGTATGTGTGTGTGTGTGTATGTCATATACATGTACACATGTGTGTGTAAATTTGTTGCAAGTGAGTCGAGCCCATCAATTGTTTGGCATTCAAAACTAACCAGCTAAAATATGAAAATAAAACCAATATGAAACAAACTGATTTATAAAAGAATATGTATATATATATATATATATTTACATATACATATACAAATACTTATTTACTTTATTTACTTTATATATAATATATAATCACGTATACACTTGAACTCGTGAAGTGCATTACATTGTCTTGAATAATTTTCTAAACCGTTTCCCACCAACATGCGAGTAGGGTATATATATAATATTATACATATATATAGAAAGATATATATATATATATATATATATATATATATATATATATATATCTCGCATTTTCCCAAAGTTTGCCAATATTATCAAACAAATATCACAGATTATCCACATTTACAGGTGGTTGATAAAAAATACGACAGAGTTGAGCTGAGTCTTTCACTTATGGCTATCATTATCAATCATTCAGTCAATCAACTGCCCAATAAATCAGTCAATCATTTAGTACACAAAGTTATGTTTTATGTTTATGCATAATAATACTAAATTGAATTCAGTTTCAAAATCAGCAATAAAATGCAATTTATAATTATTTGTTTATCTATTATGCCATTTTTTTGTCTTTTGTCTTCAGTTTTTTGCTTCCTTTACATTTTGGCTAAGAACTTGCAATGCATTAAACGGATTTAGTTTGGCCTTCAGCTTAAAGCTTTTAAAGCTGAAAGAAAGAAAGCGCAAGAATTTTGTACGCCCCACCCGCTCTCCTCCCCTCTTCTAACCATTCTTGTACAGCTAATGCGGCCATTTTTGTATTTTATTTATGGCAGAAGAAGACGACGCAGCGAATACGAAACAAAACAAAACAAAACGAATAAATATGTATAAAACAAAAAACAAAAAAAAAAATGAAAAAGGAAAAATAAAAGAATTTTCAAAATCGATTTCGTATTTTTCGCAATTCTAAGCTTTTAGCCAGCTTTGTGCGGCGGCCTTAAGCCAGCTTCATGCTACAATCCACCAGCCATCCAATCCGTATTCTGGGCATAAATACACACTAACACACACACACACACACACACACGAATACACATGTACACATCAGCCGTGTCCACCGCAACAGAGCTTACTCCTCGCTCTTCCTCTCTCCCTCTATATCTATCTTTTCATGTCTCTCATTCACTCTCTCTCTCTCTGTCTCTCTCTTTCTCTTTTGCTGTTGTCAATATGGTTTTTTTTTCTTTCTCTCTCTGTCTAACTCTCTGTCCCGTTCGCTTTCTCTTCTGCAGACATTTTGTGCACAAAGCTCTACACACATTTCCGTTTCCGTTTTGTATACATAACCTCAATTCAGCATTTTGGCAGAGCGTCAGAACGAAGCAGAAGCCCGTCTTTAATACACGAATCCCTCACCCTCATCTCAGCCTTAGCCTCAGCCTCAACCAACTCCAACCCTAACCCCGACCGCGACAACGACCAAGACCCCAAACCCAAGCCCAAACCCGATCCCCACCGAGCACCCAACCCTGGAACTACAATACAACTACACACGGCAACCGATTTGAACTCTGTCAAGCTATCAACCCCACAAGCCCCACAAGCCCCGCAAGTCCCACAAGCGCCATAAACCCCACTAACCCCACCCCACCCCCCCCCCCCCCACAGTCTTCACCCTGCCTGATCCAACAGCAGCTGCCTTACAAACGCCACCTGCAGCTCTGGCGCTTTGCGTGCTTTTGGTTTCGACAGTTGGATTTGTGCTGCGACCTTAGAGCAACCCCCAATCCATATAGACACACACACAAACACACGCACACACACACATTTTACCCTCTTTTGGCAGCAGCATCCACAATTCTTTTGTTTCGTTTCGTTGAGTTTCTATTTTTTGCCGCTGTTGGCGTTTCTAGTTTTTGTTGTTGCCTCCGTTGTTTTCTTAGTCAGCCGCCAACGCCAAATCCTATGCGCAACCACCCCATGGGCGCTTCTCTATCTCTATCTCTCTCTCTCTCTCTCTCTCTCTCTCTCTCTCTGTCTTTCTCTTCCT
>JBAMCR010000149.1:11048-38548 GCA_037075045.1 Mulgravea parasiatica | reverse complement strand
GGAATAATACATAAAATATTTTCATGGGGAATTAAAGCAATTATTTCCCTCTTTTATTTAAATTGATTGAAATTGATTATTTCGCATTGGTGAGTTCTTTTTTAATCGATTATTTTATGGATAATTTCAAAATAAGAAAAATATATATATTATTTTTTTACTATATTTTAGTTTAACTCACAACGGAATATTGTATTAATTTAAGTGAAATTTAAATAATAAAAAACAATATAAAGTTAAAGATTATAATATTCAATATAATACAAAAAAAGATATATTATAAAAATATATAATATTCAAATGTAAAATGAAAATATTGTAAACTTTAAATAGATATAATTTTTTCTTATTCGACTTTTGAAATTGTGCCAAAACTAGATTAGCTTTCAAAAACTATCTTGAATTTTTTTTTTCTTATTTTTTGTTTCTGTGCTTTGATTTGAGTGCAGAACTTAAGGATATTATCGCCATGCGAATTTGCATACTAAACCGTTGTGGTGTTTCTTATACATACATACATACATACATACAGACATGTATTTACATATAGGAAAAACGATCCATTTAATTGTTGAGTCCGATGCAATTCTCTTTTTTAGCTCGAGTTTAACTGTTGGATTTTTATTGTCTTTGGCTTGTTTTGTGATTTATTATGTTTTGCGGCTTATCTCTGGCGGTCTCTCTCTCTCTCTCTCTGTCTCTATCTTTTTCACCTACTCCGTCTCTCTCTCTCTCTCTCTCTCTGTTTTTCTCTCGCCGTCTAGCTATCTCGCTCTTAATTTGCTTCCTGAAAGTGCAACTGTCCCGCTTTGCTCTGTACGAATGTGTCTGTCTCTTTCTATTTATTCAGTTTCGTTTCATTTTTTTTAGTTTTTGTTGTTATTTTTTTATCTCTGCGTTTATTTTTCTATACTTACTTTGCTCATGTTGATTTTATTAGCCAACAAACAGTTTAATTTATATGACAAGCAATAAATTCTCAACGTTAGTTTTTCTTTTCGTCAATTTTGGTATTTTCTTTTCTTTTCTTATTTTCTCTCTTGTTCAAATTTCATAAGAATTTTACCAAAAAAACAACAAAAAACAAAAAAAAAAAGAATTAGTTTCATTTGCCGACGGTGACACGTGGCGTATGCGCAATATTATATTTATAATATGTTCTCTGTTTTTCATTTTCTTGACTTTTCTGCACATTTTCCGACGGCATTTTATCGATTTCGATTATATTTTTCATTTGTTTGTTTGTATTTTTGTCTTGTTGCACGCGTTGCATTTCTGTGGCGATTTTCTTTGGCGCTAAGTGAAAAATCCGTTGCACGTAATTAACGCAATTAAAATCAAAACATTAATGACCTGCGCTCGGCTCCATGACGCCAGCTGCGACGTTGGCGTTGACGCCGACGTGAACGTTGATGTTGGCGCTAACGTAGACGTCAACAGCGACCGCTGCGTTGACGCCACAGCTGCGGCCAGGCTACATGCTACATATAAACAACAAAAGCAGCAGCGGCAACAATGGCAGCGGCGGCAGCAGCGGCAGCGGTAGCAAAAGTGATGCTGTTGCCACAAAATTTACGAAAACAAAAACAAATAAACAAACAAAAAAAAAAACATCATATTTTCTCAATCGAAAAACAAAACAAAAATTCAATTTTCGTTAAATATTTTTATGCTTAGCGTAATGCAAAAATCTCACATATATCTGTGTGTGTGTCTCTGTATGTGTGTGTAGTCGAAAATGTTTGCCTACTTTTTGGGACAAGGATCCTAAAAACGCGAATGCATTAAAAGAATTATGAGAAGAAAAATTTAAACGCAGCCATTTTGTGGCTGGGAGAATAAGGCAAATATTTTTGCCACGCATTCCAAGTGACGCTGACGTTGGCAGCGACGCCGCTGCGCAGACGCCAGCGCATGTATATAAATGTGTGTGTGTGTATGTGTGTATATGCGTGTGTTTGAGACAGCATAGAGTGCGCAGCTGCCTAGAGAAATTTCTTTTATCTCTCCCACACACACACATACAACGATTCTTTTTGTGTGTCTCTTTCTCTTTCGCTCTATCTCTCTCTCCTTCTCTCTCTCTCTGTCTCTAACTCTCTTGGCGACTCTCAGTTGTTGCTCTCGCAGTTGTCTGGTGCTTTCCCCTCATGGCAACAAAAATGGCAGCGTTGAAATATTTAACGCCGTTAAGTATGCTACGAAAATATTTTTCAAAAGCCAACGAAATGTAAAGCAATAACAACAACAACAGAATGGTGTAAAATTTAAAATTATTGCAAACACACACGCACACATACGCATTCGCTTACAGACAAAAAAAAAACAAGAACAAAATAAAATAAAGTACAAAAGATGATGAAAATGAAAATATTGTTTACGAGCAAAAGGAAATTCGAGGCGTTGCTGCGTGTGACAGCAGTCAGTGTATGTGGCTGCGTGTGTGTCTGTGTGTGTGTGTGTGTGTGTGTGTGTGTGTTAGGGAACGTATGTGTACGTGTGTTGAGCACTTAAAGCTTTAATTGGCCCTCATAATTATGTCGCACAGCGGCTATAACAATAAGAGCTGAAAACTTTAAGTTGGCAAAATCTTTAAAAACTTTCACAACAAATTAGACTTGAGCTGCTGCTGCTGCTGTATTTTTTTTTTTTTTTTGTTCTTGTTGTTTTTATTGTTATTATTGTTGTTGCTGGTGAACGTGCTTTAAATTCAAGTATTCGCAAGAAAATCGACAATTAGCCACAGACAAATATTAAATCAAATTAATGAATGAAATGCAATATTAAATTCGTTAAAATAAAACCCAAAATCAATGGAAACAACATTTTTTTTAATTATTTTTATCGATTTTCAATGACATATCGATAAAAATTTATTAAATATAAACAAAAAATATATAACTTTTATAGTTATGTATAAAAGATCTTTAACGATTTACTATAAAAAGGAAGAGCTAAACGAAATATGCTAAAGTAAAGATTAAAATAATATTTTGATGAAGATGTATAAAATGAATTGTTTATCATAAAATATCAACATTAAATAAATATATTCGAATTGGAAATTTAAGATTTGTGTTTAAACAATTTGATGGGATTGCTGGCAGGAAGACTTTGATAGCAATTGCGGGGTGGGGCCAGGTGATTGCAATGCATTAATATACGCATACACATATATTGTAGATTAAATATAGTACATACATATACATTTAAGTATGTATTTATACATGTATGTGAGTGTGTGTGTGGGTGTGTGTGTGTGTTATCTTATGCATGACTTTGCCGTGATTATGAGACGCTTTGCGTTTTGTGTAAATATTTGTCAAGCATTTAACTTTTGAGTTGTTGGAAACGTTGAAAATGTTGAAAATGCTCGTTATCGGTAAATAGGTAAATAAAAAAATATAAATAAAATATACGATAAAAGCAAAAACAGAAAGAAAAAAAAACAATTTAATAATAATAAAAAATCAACAATGCGACTTATCAGCAATAACACCCACAAAAGCAGCAGCAGCAGCAAGGAATTAGGATAACAAGCAAAAATATATATATAACATACATGCATATATATTTTATATATGCATATGTATATATATGTGTGTGTGTGTGCATAAATATTCCCACGTTAATTTGAATGGCAAATATTTCTATATCAAACTATAAACAATTAGTGCAAACAAATACAACGCACAATGCGACCAAAAATTAAAATATTTACCAAGAGCAACAGCAACAATTGCAATTTACGCCTAAATATACCCAAAGCGTCAACAACTACTGCTAGTTAGGCTAACTAAATGCCACTAGTGCAACTAGTCTGTAGTAGTCCCCCCCCCCCTAACCATTACTCTATATCTAAAAATGTGTTTTTATGCACGTGCAACGCGTCGTATGCGCAATTTTGTATTTATTGCTATAAGCATTAGGCCGAGTACGAGGAGAGTTGATCCCAACCAAAAACAACGACAACTACAACAATAACAAAAAAAAAGAACCAACAAAATATAAAACAATAGACGAGGTCGGTGCGTTCCCGTTGCCCCCCACTCGCATCATCGCCCAAGAGCGCTCAATTAGCATAGATGAGCCCCCAGTTGATTGGTATTGAGTTTTATGGATTTATAGATTTTTGAATTTGGAAAATCTGTGAGCATCTAAATTTTTGAAATTTATGGACTTATCACTTACCGCTTAGCGAATTGTGGCCGCAGGATGGCGCCTTGCCCAGCAGATAATCGTCCTTGCAGATAAACTTATTGTCATCCAGTACGTATAGCTGCTCCCCGGTACTCAATTGCTTGCGGCAAATGCAGCATGTAAAGCAATTCAAATGGAACACTTTATCCCTGGGCTTTCGCACCAGATCCGAGGGCGCAATGCCTTGGCCGCAGCCGCTGCACTTGGTGCCATAACGTCTAAATAAATTGCAAGAGGATAAAAATATTTGCTTAAAACTTAAATTAAAATTTTATTTCAATTTTTATTAAAATATTTGTATTCTTTAACATTATTTATGATTGCATATTGATTTTCCAAATTTACATAAATAAATTAACATAAATTATTATGAATATTTTTCAAATATTTTGTTTAGATAAATTTCTTTGCAATTTTATCTAATTGTATTCTATTATTTCCTTTTTATCCTACTCTGTTTGTGAATTTTCGAAATAAATTTACAAATAAATTTTATTTGAATTTTTCAATTCAATTCTTTATCATTTTCATTTTAAAACTTCTTGTCAATGTATCTTCTATATTCTATCTAAATTTGATCAGTTCTTCGACTTTGTTTAAGTTGTTGAAAACACAATTTAAATTTATTTTCTGTATAGTTTTTAAAGTATTGAAATGAAACAGCGACATTTGAAGCGCTTTTGTGCCAAGAATTTTGTTGAAAATTTGAATTGAATATTTTATGAACTGGAAGTGTTTTTGATCTCATTCTGATCAAATGGGCCCCATCAAAGACTTCGATTTAATTGTGAATGCGATTGTTGAAGCATGATGAGCCTTAGCACTGCCGTTCAAAGTCAACTGTTAACTTGGCCAGCTGAACAGCTGGCAGCCACTTGAGGCTATTGTTATTGTTGATTGGCTATTGGCTAGAGAATCGGGTGCGATTGAAAATTGGTGAATGGGCAAAAGTGTTGACCCCTTGCCAGTGTTGGTTATTGTCAATTCTCAGATTGGCAGTTGGCAGTTGGCAGTTGTCAGTTGGCAGCTGCATTTGATTTGATTTTGATTTGTGCAGGTGTTTTGCATATTAATTGATTTCGCTGCTGTTGCTGCTCGTTGGCTTTTCAGATTGATTTTTAATTTTCTTTTCTTGTTCTTCTGCCATTTCCTTTTTGTCTTATTTTTCAATTAGAACATTTTCAATGCAAAAGCGAAATCAAATGGAATCACACACAAAGAACAACGGGACAATGGCAAATGGCCCCAAAGCTCAGCTAACACTTTCCTCAAATCCCTGCACTTGGCTGCATTTCATTCTTGGTTTAATTGCACCACATTGCCCTTTGCTTTAGCTGATGATTGACTTGTTTTGCCTCGTGATTTGGCTGTCCCATTAGCAAGACTAATACACAAAAAAAAAAAATAAAAATAAATTCTTATTTTAACCCCAGGCAGTAGCCAGCATTCAACGTTAACGTACATAGTACTATACATACACTTAACCGGATCAATTACGTTACCTGAAGAAATCGTTGCGACAATACAGCTTCGATTCCCGGCTGAAGCACTTGTCCGTCAGCGGCTGGAGGCACTCGCAGCATCTGACGCAGGACGCATGCCAGGCGCGCTCCAAGACATTCAGCAGAAACTTATCCAATATGGGCTTATTGCAACCGGCACAAGGATCGCCAACGCCGACCGGCGGCTCGCTGCGACCTGTTACAAAAATACAAAAAACACAAAAAAAAAAAAACAAACCAAAATTAATTTTTGTAAATTCAAAAATTATTCATTTCAAATAGAATGTAAATGTTTTTTTCAACTCTTTGAGAATTCTAAACGCAATTTTATTTTTATTTTTATTTATTGAACCACAAAACGAATAATTGGCAAAATAACAATAATTAAAAAAAAAAAAATGACATCAACTTAAAGGTTTATTTCAGGCTTTGAGTTTAGCTTTTCAGTTTGGCAACACTTGAAAATGCCATTAAGCGATATTTGGCTTAAAGTGAAAAACGCCTCTCGAAATGCCTTTGTTGACCTTTGTTATTATGTACGCTCGACTCTTATGCGCCAAAATCCTTTGAGGCGCAAATTAGCACCTTGACAGGGGCCTCAAGTGTATGGGATAGTTTGTATGGTATGTATATATGTATGTATGGTATGTATGTATGTATGTATGTACATACTCGTAGGTGTGGTTGCTGCTCATTAAGATTGCAGAGGTGTGCATACATATGTACATATACCATACATACAATAAATAAACGGGTGCACTCGTGTATGTGTGCACATGTGTGTGTGTGTGTGTGTGCGTGTGTATACAAATGAGCAATTCTTAGCTGGGCGCAAACATTTGACGAGCACTGTGGCACTGTGCGCAGCACACAATTTACAAATGCACAAAGTTCCACAATTTGGTGTAAAGAGAAATGCGGGGTATTTACAAATGCAGTCTTAGATAAATTTGGCAAATGCACACACACACACACACATGCATACATACAGGTAAAATAACACACACACACACACACACAGAGAGAGAGTACAGTGGCAGCACCCGGGGGCTGCCCACTCATTTGCACCTTTTTCAAATCAAATTGCCAGCCAACCAACTGAGTGTCCGACTGAGTGGCATATTTGCGCACAAGTGAATAACTTTGAATTGTGAATGAAACTCAAACTCAAGCTGAAACTCAAGCTGAAGCTGAAGCTGAAACTGAAGCTGAAACTGAAGCTGAAAATGAAAATGAAGTGGAAGCTAAAGCTAAAAACTTGAAGCTATTGCTTTGTAGCTACTATAATGCTTGGATTCCACCCTGCGGCTAGTTGGGGCTGTCTCGCTCTGTGCTGGCGTGGGGCGTGGCGCACACCCCGATAACTGCAACCGTATAATGATAGACGCCAAGCACGGCCCGAGGGCTGCTACCACACGGCCGTACATTGGCATGGAGCGACCATAGTTCACAGTCAATCTTTACTGCTTCAGCTCCACCTTCATGCTACATGCTGCCTGCTACATGCTGCCTGCTACATGCTGCATGCTACATACTACATACTACATGCTACATGCTACACACTACATGCTTCATGCTTCATGCCTCATGTTTCATGCTGCCTAACCAACCGCATGCCTCTCCATCTCATTTAGTCAATCAGTCAATGGGCCAAAGGAAACATCCAAAAAAGGAGTAAAAACAAAACAAAAAAAAAAACAAAAAAATAAAAAAAATATCTGAGAGAAAACAAAGAGAAAAAATTTTTTTTTTTTTTTTTTGTTGTTGCGCCCACGGGGCATATTTGAGCTGGGACTACAACCAATATATTTGTAAGTATATATATATATATATATTGTATACATATATATATATATACTATATAGTATCTATCTGTATATACATTTGTATATATATATATATATTTGTATTATATATTTATATGGGGGGCGTGGTTAATCTTTAGCTACACATTCAGGTAAAAATTCAACCATCCGCCCGTCCGCCCGACTGACTGAATCCGTCTTTCAGTCTGTCTTTCTGTCCCTCTGTCTGTCCGTCCTTTTGTCTGTTTGTGTGTGAGTTAAAGTATGCGCGCGTGTGTGTGTGTGTGTGAAATTTATTTTCATTCAAAAAGTTTTGCACTTTATATGCTCAAGCAGCCGGAATGAGTCGTGTCCAGTCAAGTCGCCACGCAAATGGTTAAAACGAAAGGAGAGCGGGGTGTAGGCAGTAAGGGGGCGTGGTTGATATACTCACATCCTGGCTAAGGGTTAAGCTTGGCCAAGAGTAGCGGCAGCAGCAGCAGCAGCAATATTAATAATGCTATTAAAGACAAAAGTTTCGCATTGCTCATACGCCCTGAATGACAGTAGCCGAAAGAAGCGTATGGCCATGGGGCATGGACGGAGTGAATGATTGAATAAATGCCTAACTGAATGAGTGTGCGAATGGACAAATGATGCTACGAACAAGCTGACAAACTGACAGCTTGCGCTCACCAATATAAATGAGCAACTGACAAACTGATTGATTGACGAATTGACTCATTTTGCAACAACGCAACGCAACGCAACGTAACACAAACGCAAACGCAACGCAACTCGCAACTCGAGAGACAGACAACAAAACAAAAACAACAAAAAACAACAACAACAACACAACAAAAAACAACAACAACAACAAAAACCAGCTGTGGCAGCGATAACAGCGAAATGAACGATCGGACGGTAATGGACGCGCAAGCGGGAGCGGGGGCGAAGCAGGGGGATGAGGCTGGTGCTTGGGCTGGTGCTGGTGCTGGTGCTGGGGTTCGGTTTGGTTTGGTGGCAAAGCTGAGGTAGACGGTTACTACCAGACCTCGCATATGTCAAAATTGACGGATGTTATCAATCATTTTATGCCGCTGCAGACAATTTTTAATGAAGGTTATAGACGTTTATAGACAGACCGACGGCCAACGAACCGCAGACGCTGAGCAGAGCCTTTTTCGAGGCTTTTCAGTGCTGAGGTTAAACGTTTGCCTCTCTACAACAACAACAACAATAACAACAACAACATCAATAACATTTAACAACGTCATCATCGTCTTTAACTTTGTTTTTACTTTTTTTTTTTCGCTAATATTATTATTTTGTCTTTTTCATCATCACATTTTTGTTATTATTATTATTCATTTTTGTATTTATTTATTGTTGTTTTCTTAGTCTTTAAATTTTCATTTATTTATTTATTTTTTTCTTTCATTATTATTGTTTTTATTTGTTTTTTACTTTTTAGTCCTTTACAAAGTTTGCAATATAAAACAGCAAAAAAAAAACGCAAAAATAAAAAATTAAAAATGCAACAAATTTAACAAAATTGTCGCTTAACTTTCCTTTATTTTGATTTATTTTTTAAGTATTTAGCGATACACTTGGATTAAAAAATGTTTTATTTTATAAAATAATTTTATTAATTATTATTTATAATCTATTTATTCTGTTTATTTAGTTGAAAGCTTAAATTGTTTTAGCTTAGAGATTTAATTTAATGTGCTTAAGCGAAAGGCTTTCAACTTTTTGGAGCTTGCACCATCAAAATTAAGGCAAAAATCAAAAGCTCATAAAATGTTTTTTATATTTCTAATGTTCAATTTATCGAAATTTTAACAACTTTTTAGTTTTTTCCAACTGTCAATTTTCTCGACTTTAGCCAGAGAGAGTGAGAGAAAGGCAAAGATAGAGTATTTAAAGAGAATTTGGAAGTCGTTGTGCTAGCAAACAGCTTTTTGTTCGTTGTTGGTTGTTGCTTGTCGCCTTTGTCGCTGCCTTCGTTGCTTCTGGCACGACAAATTGTTGTTTGCAGACGCCGTCAATATTCGTGTTGTTGTTGTTGTTATTATTTCTGTTGCTTTTGTTGTTGCTGTTTTTGTTGTTGCCGCTTAAGTGTCGCAATTTAAATATTGTTGAGTGCACTTTGGCTACCGTTGGCCATTTATTTTGCGCTGAAATTTATGTAACGATGTGGAAAAATTGCCGCTACTGCAGCAGAGAAAAGCAGAAGCAGAAGCAGAAGCAAAAGCAGATGTTGGCCACAGCTCTAGGCGACACTGTCAACAACAACAACAACAAACAACAACAGCAAACAACTGCAACATGAGCAACAAGAGCCACAATGATTTGCCATCTTTCTTGCGCACAGTTTGAACACTAATTCGTGCTATCTTTATAAGTATTTTCATGCATATACGAGTGCATACATACATACATACGAACACACATACATACACACAGAAAAAGAATCGCAATCGCAATCGCAATCGCAGCTTTCATGGATCTGTTTTGGCCACTGTGCAGCCATTGACCGCTGGCAAAAGAAGCAGCAAAACAAAAAAACAAAAAAAATATATAATAATAATAATAATAATAATAACAATAATAATATAAAAACAAAAACAACAAAAGAGAGGAAAAAAAACAAAAGATGGAGAATGAAGCACGTACAAAGCATTTTGCACAACATTTTCCGCGCTCAACAAAGGCCAATAATTGTGTGTCCAGGCAACAGAGTCGACTCCCATACCTAACTGCATTTATAATGCAGCAACAGCAGCAACAACAGCAGCAGCAGCAGCTTCTTCATGGCTCGCTGGGTTGGGCTGGGCAACACCCCAAAGGCCAACCCAAAAAGATAAAAACAACAACAAAAACTGAAATGCAGAAGAAAAATACAAAAAAAGAGGCAACCATGGATGGACGATAGTAGCACCAACAACAGCAGCTGCCTGGCCAAAACAATATAAATATACAATAGCAGCAGCAGCAGCAACAACAACAACAACATCATCAACCAGCAGCAAATGCAGCAACAACTTTTTGTTCAGCTTTGCTGCGGACTGTGAAAAATTCATTCGACATCAGCGTAAAAAAATCAGCTTCAGCTTTTGTTGCAACTTGCCAAAAAGCACTTGTGCTGCCAAGCTGCTTGCTGCTTGCTGCTGCCACTCTGCGCCATGTTGGTTACGCCTATATAAATCCACAGCGACCCTCCACCCTCCAACCCCCAACCCACCAGTTCAGCAGCCCCACCATCTCTGGTCAGGCCAACTCCTCCTGTAACCCGAAATTCTCAACAGTTCCACACAAAAAAAAGAAAAAAAGAAAGAGAGAAAAAACTTCTGAATCTCGCCTCCCCCCCCCCCCCCCCTCCACCAACCCCCTAGCATCCCTCATAAAACGTGACTAAAATGTTAAAGCCACAAGAAAGAAAATCCAAACCAGCAGCAGCCGTCGCTCAATCGCAAATATTTTCCTTTTTTTTTTTTGGTTTTGGCTTTTCTTATTTTTTCTCTTTAGGCAAATCTTATGCAAAAATCCAAATGGAAATGCAGCTAGCTGGCAGAATTTGTTGGAAAGAAAGAGAGGAAAAATAAAGAAATAATAGAAAAAAATTGAAAATAAAAAATTAAAATTGTGGAAAGTAATGCACAAAAGAGACAGAAAATTAAAAAGACGCTTTGAATGAGCCAGTTGCATTCGGTTATATGCGGCGTATGCGTAATATCATCTGCCAAGGCAGTTGCAATTGCAGCTGCTCGACCACGAGCTCGGCGAATTTTCTAGAATTTTGCTAAAAAGTGAAGTTTTCATTTCTCTTTGTTTTCCCAACTCGACTTTTCCCTTTTTGTTTGTATTATTTGCGCATGCTAATGAGCAAGAAAAGTCGACAAAATAAAAAACTCTCTCTAGAAAAATTATATCTAAGGGATTAGGCGCGTTGCAAAGCAACTTAAAAGTTGAGTTAAGATGTTTCAGTTTTTTCTTTCTCATTTTTGTTGCAAATAAATATATATCTTTTCAGAGTTGTAGAGAAAAAGTTCTGAAATAAGTCTAAAGAACTAGCCAAGATATTGGAACTGGGCCTTAGCTTTAAATTTGGCAAGTTGCTTGATTGGGAAACTTTATATTTAAGTTGAAGCTTTGCATAAGTTAAGCAACTTTTGAATGCTAAAAATCAGTGCAAAGCTTTCGTCTCAACTTAACTTTACATAATGCTGCAATTAAGCAACTTTTCAATAAAGTTTGATTTCATTCCATTTTTTTGTATTTATTTATTTATTGTATTTATTTTTTAAACTAAGCGTTTATTATTTTTGAATTAATATGTACAATATGCAAACTAAAGGTTTTTCTTTAGATTGATAGATGATCCCATAACTTTTCAAGTTGTTTTTTGATCTTTTTTTATTGTTTTTTCTGTTTTTTTTTCTTTTTCTTTTTTTTGCTTTATTTTGTGTTGGATCTTACCGACTTTTGTCGCCCACCCACTGTTTGGATCTTATATAATGCATTTCTCAGGGCTCACCCACTGAGTGAGCGCTGTCTGCAGCTACTTTCTCATACAAACACAAGCGTACGACATCATTAGCCTTAACATTATGTACGATACATATACATATATGTATATGTATATGTACATATATATCTTTCTCTTTTTATGCCATCACACACGCCCTTGCCCTCTTTTAGCTTTGGCTTTGATGCGTTACCGACGCGTTGAGTTAGCGTCTTTTAGCTACTTTTTGGCTGCTATTTTGAATGTGATTCGTTGCGCCTGATTTGACATTTTGATTACATTCACCATAGGCTGGCAAATTAGTATAACACATATGCATATACATGAACACACATACACTGACATTTGTGTGTGCGTGCGTCTATAAGTTGGCACCTCAAGAGTTGGCAGTCTATTCGTTCCAGGCCAATATGTAAATTTGTTGAGAAAATACAATATGTATGATATATGTATGTATGTATGTACGTATGAATATATGTATGTATATGTATATGTATGCATGTGTGTGTATGGAAAAGTCCATAAAGAATATTAAATGTTGCGTTTCGTGTTTGAGGCTAAAGTTCGTCAACGTCAACAACTTTGTTTGTTGTTGTTGTTGTTGTTTCGCTGTTGGTTGTTTGTTTGCTTTTTGTTGGTTGTTGTTGTCGGTTGTTTGCCGTTTTGTTGTCTTGCGGTTTTGTTAATACGCCTGAAATATTAATATGAACTTAACACCTTAGTATTTCCGTGGACCTTTTGCTATTTTTATTTTTTAATTTTATTTTTAATTTTATTTTGTATTTGTATTTTATTATTATTATTATTATTTTTTCTTTAAGGTTGTGCTTGCATTCAACTTGTTAACATTTTAATTAAACAATTAGTTGCGATATTAGCGCAAAATATTGAATATTAATGATTTGACGTTTCAAAATGAAAACATTTGTACTCATAAATTAAAAAAATTAATAAACATAGCCTAAAATAAAATTAAATATATTCAAAATATTCGAATTTGGATTCGATTTCATTAATGAAATTGTCTTTTCAAAATCCAATGCGAAATAATGCCTTGATTTTGATTTTACGATAAAGGAAAGTTATATCAATTTCGGTGCAATATATTATTATATATTTAATACAGGGTGTCTTGTAGTCGTTGCTACCGATCCTGTTGTCATTTTCTTGTCTTCTGCCATTCCTATTTTTTTGTTATTTGATCTTTTTGCATCCTTTGCTTTTTGCGTCTTGACGTGCATTTCAGCCATTTTGTTGTTGTTGCTGCTATTTTCCATTTTAGCCATGTAAATTTTTATTGTACGAGTATATGTATATTATATTTACGTATAACATGGTATATGTATGTGTATTTGTTGTTGCATAGACAAACTAAGGGCCTGTTTTGTTAGCCTGTTGTTGTTGTTTTTATGGTATTATATTTAAAGGCGCACACCAGATACAAAATACGCCTCCTTTTCTGTAACTCATGCATATAAAGTATCTGCCAGATACACATGAAAGTGCCTCAACATTGTTCTTAATATCTGTCTCCGTATGCCTGTGTTCTTGTGTGTGTGTGTGTGTGTGTGTGTGTGCTGCAGGGGGTGTGTCGCAGGAATGGCATGAAAGCGGGGTGAGGGGATTCTTTAGTGCAACCAAGGAGCTGATGTTGCCAAAGACTGAGCTGAATTGAGCTGAGTTGAGCTGAGCTGTGGCTAGATATACAACAAATGAAGGCGGCGGCAGCCAGAAGCCAACATTGCCAACATCGTCTGTCCCAGCGTCTGTCCAAATGTCTGCACTCCGTCGATTTACCCAACGTTTGCCCCAAAACGCGAAACTGTTTACTTTGCCATTATATTTCCAAAACCAAAACCAAAACCAAAACCAGAGGCGGCTGCCAGTCAGCTAGCATCTCCCTTTCCAACAGTTCCCACCTCCAACCAGGCCCCATTCCCACCCCCCTCCCCCCGCACGACCATTGCAGCTCTGTCTATAACACCCAACCCTCTCCCAGTCTATCTATCTCCGTCACTCTTTTTCTTACTCCCGCCCTCTGCCCCTTTTAACATGCTACTCGAGTCCTGTGCCATGGCAAACAAAAAAAAAAAGACAACAAAAACAAAAGAAGGAAAAAAAAGAGAAAAAAAGAGAAAAAAAGAGAAGAAAAAAAAAACTGAAATAAAAGTATCTGCAGCTATCGCTTTTGCCTATCAGTTGCCTTATATCGCATCTGGCCATGCCCATTGGAGCGTCTTGCCCGCCCAATAACCCCTGCACCAGCGCACCACCGCACCACCCCTGCTCCAATGCTATCCCTGATGACTACCGACCGAACAAGTTTGTTGTTGTTTGTTCGTTGTTCATTGTTGTTGTCGTTGTTGTTGTTGTTGTTGTTGTTGTTGTTGTTGTTATTGTTTTGTATTAAAATTCATGTTGCGTTGCAAAATGTGAATGTGAGATAGCAAAGGGAAAGGCCGGCAAACAAAGAGACAGGGCCAGAAACAGACAGCGAGAGAGAGAGAGAGACAGTGCGAAAAAGAGAGCGAGAGAGAGATACACAAGGCAAAGACAGTGAAAGAGATGGCGATGTATGTATATGTATCACAAAGGCTACGGTGTAAATTCTTCATTTGGCATTGCAGATATGTTTTTCTTCATTTATTTATTTTTTGGTTTTTCTCTTCTTCTCTTTGCTTTTCTTTTCTTTCCCTTTCATTCTTCTCCTTTAATTTCCTCTGGAAAATTGTTGCTTTTCTCTCGATTACTTGCATTCATCGAAAATCTAGAGTATAAAATATCTTTAAAAACAATAATCGATACCTATAGCTAAATTTTGAATAATTGAAATGAATAAATAAATTATTTATTTATTAATTTTATTGACGATTTAAAAATAAAAACACGTTAGTAAATCCTGATTTTGTATTCCTACAGGGCTACAGGGAATCTTAAATTTTGATCACATTTTTACTATAACTTGAATTATTTGTAAATTTTTTTGAGTTGTAATTTTTTTTTTTTTTTTGATTGTCTTCTGTTTTTTTTTTTTGGTTATTTAATATTTGCCAACTGTCGAAAGCTGCTTATAGACGTTGTTGCTGCTGTTGCTTGATCAGCCAGTCAACATGGTCATTAACATTTCCATTTCCACAGCCATTACCATATCCAGTCTTCAGTTGCCAGTCTCGGTCTCGGTCTCAGTTTCAGTCTTAAATAGCCCATGTTCCTTCCCATTCCCATTGCCATTTTCATTTCCATTTTTATTTTCATCTTCATTGCCATCACCATCAGCATCAGCATCAGCATCAGTATCAGCATGCCTTTTCCATTTCCATTTCCCAGACCATTTTCATCATTTTTCCCCAGTTTCTTTCATGCCCATCTTCATAGTCATCTGTCTGATGGCTGCCATCCTCATCAACATTGTCGTCAGGACGCAGAGATTTTTATAGGCTCGCTCGAGAGTTTTTCATATCCAACGAAGTGTGTGTGTGTCCATGTCCATGTCCGCATGTGTGTGTGTGTGTGTGTGTTTCTTTTTTGCGTCTGTGTATGTGAGCGACCTCCAACACGTTTTTGGGTGGTTCACTGAATAATGATTCACCCACTCGGTTCACATTCTCGTGTCGCATTCTCGCCTCGCCACAGCTCGTGTCGCGAATTCCTCATCCTTATACTCAGTCACATCCTGCTCCTGCTCCTGCTCCTGCTCCTGCTCCTGCTCCTTGTTGCTGTTGCTGCTGCTGTTTGCGTTTGTCAGCAGACAGATAGCCAATGATAAGCCTTAGCGTATGAGTGATTTGCTGCTGTCCTGCCCTTAGCTGAACCACCCTGTTGTTCAGCCAACCCCACGCATTCATTCATTCAGCGATTCGATTGCTTCTTCTTTTCGTTTCATACTTTAAGTCTCATATATTTTGTTTATGCACTCCCCCCCTACCCCTCCCTCCACCCACAACAGATATTAGTCAAAAATTCTGACTTTAAGGCCATAATCGCTGACTAAAACTTTATTTTGATTTTATTTTTTAGTTTTCATTTTCTACCGAATAAGAAAATCTTTTTTTTTTTTTTTTTGCACTAACTCATTTATTTATTTTATTTTGTGCCATACAATTATTTACTATTTTTAGTTTTTATTATACAATATACGATATTTTCTATTTATTTTAATACAAAATTATACGACCAAAACATTATTTGCTTTGTTTATTTTATATTATAATACAAAACTACAACTTTTCTGAGATGCACTCGACTTTTACACAAAAAACTTGTAGATTTCAATTCAAAAGGATTTATTTTATTATTATTATTATTATTATTATTTTTGATTTTTTTTTTTGTGTGTTTTGTTTTATGCCGTAAATACGTTGTTTTCATTTATGTCGCCTTTGTATCGCCCATATTCCAGAGTTTGTTGCAAAACAATACCATTTTAACACAAAATACAATGAAAAGTTGCTGAAAACAACAAAGTTTCGCAACAATCGCATTATTTTTGCACTGTCTGTGAAGCAAAAGCCGAATAAATCTACCAAAAAGCCACAGTTCCTGCACTGATGACTGTTGTTTTTTTTTTCTACCTATTTTTATTTTTTTTTATTGTGAATAGGGTTAAAGAGCAGTGCAAAAGGGCCCCAGTTTCAGGTGCCAACTAACCAAAACCCCATTATTTCAATATTTCAATATTTCAATCGATCCCCCAAGCCCCAGCGGATGTTGTGGTGCATGTGATGGTCGCTGACGTTGCTTGTTTATTTTGTTAATATCAATGGAGTCGCGCTGTGTGGCACCCAAATACCCTTAACACACCTTTTGATGTACAAACACACACACACACACACACGCGCGCGCACACACACTGAAAAAGCATACACATATATGCACATAAATTTATAGGGCTTAAATGCCGCTGAATGGCAGTTAACTCCAACATTTGATGTGGTCGATGGGCCGCTTTGACATTGCCTATCATATTGTATATACACACACATATACAATAGTATATACTATATGTATATGGCATATACTTGTTATATATTGCACATATGTATGTACATACAAATATGATTTTGTTTCTCGTATTATCATCATCATTGTTGCTGTTGCTGGAGCTTCATTGATTGATTTTAAATGCTTTTGGTGTTGGCGATTCATTTAAAATTTATGTATTTGTAAATTTGCATTTTTGCGAATATTTAACACGCCAGACACTGTGCACACGCACACATACATACATGTTCGAGAATCTCCTATATCTACTTATACTATGTACATTGCATACATATAATAATATTATATATTGTAGATAGATTGGTTGTACTCGTATATTACAAATATATACAACAGTTTGCGCCCTACAAGCCCAATGTTCACTGACTTTGGCAGCGCTTAATGCGATTAAAGGTTTAAAGTTTTGTGCCAAATAAAGCGTATGGGTCCAAATGCAGCATATTCTCCTCTCTTTGCACTTTCAAAATTAACCCCACAGACTGCAACTGCCTAACTGCCCCCTCCCCCCATCACTCTGCCCGCTCAGTAAATAATTGTTAAATGCGAAAATTCCTAGTGGCAATTTAATACAAAATTTTGACTATTGCATTTTCTCTAACAATGAGAAACGAAAAGTTCAAAAAAAAAATAAAAATAATAATAATATTAAAAATAATAATAATAATTTTTAAAAATAATAATAATAATAATAATAAAAATAATAATAAATTAAATATTAAAATAATATTCCACCTTATAATTGTAATCTTAAAATAATATTATGGGTTTATTTTGAATACTTTAAACTATTCCTTTCTTTCTCTCTCTCTCTCTCTCTCTCTCTCTTTTTGTATATCCCTCGCACGGTTTGTCTTTTGCTTCTGTTTAGCTAGGCGCTTGTCTATCCATGGTTTTTTAATTGGTTTTCACATTAATTTTGCAAAATTATTGCTTTAAACTTTTGCCACTTTGCGTTTGCTTCGGCCACAGCCACAGCCAGAGCCCGACACAAACACACACACACACACACACACAGACACACACATACACACCGAAGCCCCACACATCGCCAAACGCAGACCACCACCACCCCCAAAATGTATGGCAGCCCCCGCCTCTCTTAACGATAACAATAAATGCAATTAATAATAAATAACATGTGGAAATTAGTTATATGATTTTGACAGCAAAATTATATTTACAATCAACTCTCAAAGCGTTTAGCTTAGCTCACTTCAGCTGGAATCTGGAATCTCAACTCTCAGAAAACGACAAGCGACTGACCGCAAAATTTTGACACCCCCCGCTGCCACAGAGACCCAACCAAACAGTCAACAATCAACAATCAACAGCCAACAGCCAACTGCCAACAGGCAACAGCCAACAGTCATGAGCCGTGAGCCATGAGCCATTAGCCATTAGCTTCATAAGCTACCGCATAGTCGCCCGATAACAGCGATTTATGCGCTGCTCCGATTTTTGAATTCGTTTTGCTGACTTTCGCCCAAAGTCAAACAACCCAAAAGAACAAAAAAAAAAAAACCAGAGAGAGGGAGAGCGAAAAAGAGAAGAAAAAAAAACTGAAGCTGAACCAGGAAAATAGGGAAAAGTCTGAAAACAGAAAATTTTTCTTATCGCAATCTCGGGTTCATTCGGGCGATTTTGTGACAAAGCATTAACCTTGAATGCGATTGCACACACACACACACACACACACACACACACGCACACACAAACACACATATACGCACAGAGAGAAAGATAGACAGACAGACGGTATGGCAAGGGGGGAAATATCAGGGTGGTAAAGTCAACCGAGGACAACGCTTATCAGACAACCAGGATCAGGAGCTGCCAGTAAATCTTCCCCCCAACCCCCCCCCCCCCCCCCTGGCGACCATAGCGCCCGTTAGCAGGAGGGCCTCATCGCAAAGGTTTCAGATTTCAAATGCCGAGCAGAGATAAGTTTTCGGTCATTCTGCCGGAGAAATATGCAGAAGATGCCAGCTGTTAAATAATATTATACAATAATATTGTATTAAACATTTTCATTTAAGTGCTTTAGTTGAATCCATTATCCATTTCTTTCATATTGTATTTTACAATATCTTTTATTTCTCTTATTTTTAACAATAAACTCACAAATATTGTACAATATGTTACATAAGATTCCAAATTTCTTCAGATATAAATTTTTTAAAATTTATAAATTTGATAACGATTTACTTTAGCTCAATCTCTTTTAATTATAAAAGAAAATAAAATTAACTGTAAACAGAGTTTTGCACTACATAAATAAATTACTAAATATAAAACTAATAAAGTAATTAATTGTAAGACAAAACAAAAAATAATAATATTTTGTACTATTTTAATTTAACATTGAATATCGCGAAATAAAATCTTTATATACTTGAATTTATTTTGTTGTATTTGCTTTTAAATGTTTATAACAAAAATAACTGTCTAGAATAAAACTATGTGTATAAACTTATTTACAACAATTTATTTGAACGTAAAGAAAAAACCAATAAAAAATGTTTTTACAAACGGTTACAAAATAATTCGTTTCGGTATTATTCAAATCAATTCATTTCAGTTCGGTTTAGTTCAGTTTGGTTCGGTTCAGTTCGGTTCGGTTCAGTTCAGTTCAGTTGGGTTCGGTTCAGTTGGGTTCGGTTCAGTTGGATTCCACTGGGATGCTCCTACGATGCGGTGCAACGATTCGATGCGGTTCGTTGCCAAACAAAATTTCACATTTAGCTCCTCTTAAGTGACGACGGCGTTGCCTCCTGCTGGTTTTTCTTTATTTTGATTTTGATTTTGATTTTGATTTTAGGTTTTTATTTTTTGTTTTTGTTTTCATTTTTATTTTTCGTTGCGTTTCAAAGTTTTGCCGCAAATGATTGGCCAACAACAACAGCAACAGGCGTGACACGTGTATGCGCGCGATTTTGATTAATTAATTTGCATATGAACATTAAAAAGTTACAAAACGTGCCTCGACTTGTTGTTGTTGCTGTTGTTATTGCTGTTGTCTGACGCTGTTGTTGAGGCGCCTGCAACATGTTGCCGCCGCATGTCAACAACGGTAACATGTTGTCGCCGTGGCATGCCAGCACATTGAAGCACATTCGACTGTAAATACAATTTGCCGCCAAGCTCATAATGCAGCTATAATCAAATTAATAAACGCACAATAAAAACGCATAACAAATTGCCGCTCATTGAGATCGAAGCGGCTAACAAAAGACATTGGGATCGCGCCAAAGGGGCACACACACAGAGAAAGCAAAAGAGACAGAAACTAAAAGGGAAAGAGAGATAGAGATAGAGAGAGAGAGAGAAAGAGAAAGAGTAAGAGAGTGCGTTGAAAGATCGTTTCAAAGCAGCTAGAACTGTAGATAGAGATAAAGAAGGAGCTGGAGATGTATATGGAGATGGAGATGGAGACACACAGAGTAAGGGCGAAGGTGTTGCTGTTGCTGTTGCTGTTGCTGTTGCTGTTGCTGTTGCTGTTGCAGCCAAACAGCAAACTGCGACAGCAGCAACATTACACGCATCATTATGCTGAGCGTTTTTCGGTTATTGATGATATGGGACACGGTACATCGGGGACGGAGTCGAGAGACGCCCGCACCGTCTGTAACGCTTCAGTTGCCGTAGAATTGCCCAAACCCACTGAGAAGAGCATAATGAGAACACTGCACATGCCACACAGCAGAAGCATGCAACTTCGAACAACCAACAAAAGTGCAACAAATGGACTACAACTATCAAAATATATAATAAATATATAATTTTATTGGATTTATTGTATTGTAACATAGATAAGCAAATGAAATCAACATTTTTGATTGGTAAAACATTTTATTTAACTATTAATTAATGGAAAAAAATTATTTATTTAAAAAAAACATATTCCGACAAATTATTTACATAAAGAAACTATTTACAAAGTTGCTTTTAACTAAAATAAATTTCAAATCAATTATCAGAAATTCTCTAAAATGCTGAGTGTGATCTCTAAATCGAATTGGAAAATCAAAAACCCAAAATAAGATGTCCACAAATATAATTTTATTAATTATTAATTAAAAAAAAAAACTGCTCAAAATAACTGCTCTTTTAATTTAATGAAATTCGTTTTCAAAAACAAAATCAATCATATATCAAAAATTTCTTGAAAGTGAGAATATTTTCGTTTGAACTGCAATAAAAGTGAAACAAAATGTTAAAATATTTTTCTAAATGCATCAAAAACTAATAGAAAATAAATTAAAAAAAAAACATTTCTTTGACATACATATACATTTTATATATTTATTCATTCAATATTATTATTATACTAAAATGGAATGACAAATTTGTCGGGTGGCTGCCGCAACCGTCGACAACTGCGACTGCGACTGCGACTGCGAATGCGGCTGCGACTGTAGCTGCGGCTGCGGCTGCGGCTGAGGCTGAGGCTGCTGTCGGAGCACTCGGAACTAATCGCATTTAGCTGCGGTCATCTGCGGCGCGATCGTTTTTCTTGGGCGCGTTGGTTCCAGGCGAACGAACAGACCGAGAAACAAAAAAAAAAACAAAAAACAAAAAACATAACAAAAACAAAAACATTCTCTCAGCAGAAGTGCAAGAGGTAAGACCCGACCCGGACAAAGTCTGGCCGGACAGACGTCCTGACTGACTTTGACTTGGACATTGGGTTAAAGGTCATTACCACTCCCCCCATGAAGCAGAGGCAGAGGCTGAGGCTGAAGCTGTGGCTGTGGCTGAAGCTGTGGCTGAGGCTGCGTGAGACCGCGTCAAGTGGCTCAATTGGTAAATCTTGCTACAAATTGTTGCTCGTTTTATATTGGTTGTTTTTTCTATAGTTTCTTGTTTTTGTTTTTGTTATTATTATTTTTTAGTTTATGAGCATCTGTTGCTGTTGTTGTTGTTGTTATTATTATTATTATTATTGTCTGCTGTTTCCGTGCTTTGCGAATCTTTTTGGTTATAAATCAATTCCTGAGGCTTTGGCTACCGTTTCAAACAAAGCAGAGACTTTTGAACAAAAAAAAAAAACCAAACAAAACAAAACACAAAACAAAAATCATAAAATAACTTAATAAATAAAAATAAAAACAAATACAAAGATGAAAATAAAAATAAATTATAAATAAATTTTAAAAATAAAATCTGTTTTCAACTGTTGTACACAATAAATTATAATTAAAAACCTAAATCGTTAGCGTCGTTTTCTTCTCGTTTTCTTTAGTTTTTTTTTTTTTTTTTGTTTTTTACACCTCGTATACCTAGTAAAATGGGTAAAACAAAAAAACAAAGCAGAACGGAAATAATACATGAAACAATACACTTAAACTTTTTAAAGTTGAAAGTAAAGGGGCATCAACAATGAATAATTTGGAAGTACAATATTATTAATTTAAAAATTTTTCAATTTGAATATTATACTATATTAAATTATTTATAATATGTTTTAAAATATATTTATATTGTAAATAAATTATGTAAACATAGAGTGTTTTCTCGTCGAACTTGTGCCATTTATTTTCTTGTTTTTTTTTTGTTTTCAATTTTATTTTATTTTCAGTTTAATTTTTTGTGTAGTTTTTCAGTTGGTTTGCCCAGTTTATGGATTCCGATTCCCTCGTGTCAAGTGTTTAACAACCTGTTGAGTGCATTTGTTGCTGCTGTTGCTGTTGTTGTTGTTATTGTCGTTATACGTTCGTTGTTATTATTGTAGTTGTTAGTGCTATTATTATTGTGGTTGTTGTTGTTGTTGTTGTTGTTGTTGTTGTTGTTATTATTGCTGAGGCAGTAAATCAAACCAAAAAGGCGATAAGCTATACAAATGAATTGTGGGCCAACTGAAATGGTCACAGACTATAACAGACTATAAAAAAAAACAATTTTAACTTTAACTTGAAAATAAAAAATAAAATAAAAACAAAAAACAAAAACAAAAGCGCAATAGAACCTGTTGATGAGGTTGGCAGCTCCCGCATCCCGCTGCGCTAGTGTATCCGCGCCGTAGACTTTCCGCTGAAAACGGCCTGCCCTTTATTTTTATATATATTTTTTTTATATATTTCGTTGTTTCTGTTGTTGTTCTTTTTGTTTTTCCTTACAAAGCCAAAACCAAAGTCAAGCTTCAAGCTTATAGCCGAGCTTGCAGCTTGGGGAGCTGCTGAAGTTTGTGGAGCTTGAGGAGCTTGTGGTGCTCGAGTGGCCGAGTGGCTCGCAATGAAATTTATGGCGTATAAATTATCTCACACGTTGACTATTGACAGCTTTAAAATAATCGTAAAACGGCAAAGAAATCATAAAAGAACCACAGAGAGGACAAGAGCACTCTGAAACCAGAACAGCTTACTATGGCATATACAAACGCCGCACTACCAACCGAAGCCTTTTAATGTGAATTACTATTTCAGCTTCAAGCTTTAAGCCAAAACTGTAAAAAGAAAAAGAAAACTTCAAAGGCAACAAAACAACAAAACCAAAAACAAAGATTTTAAAAAAAATCAATTGTATATTATATAGTAGTCTGTACTACACGTTTATTTAAAAAAAAAGTGTCAGACTGGCGAAAATGTTGGCCCCAAAGCGTCGTCGTATGTGGCATGGGCCAGCAATCCCCATTCCCCATCCCCCATCCCCCATCCCCCATTCCCCATTCCCCGTCACACGTTACAAGTTTCCGGAGCCCGTATGCTCGTATCTACGTAATACTCCCATATCATAGCCATGCACAAAATGGTAAATTCTCAACAGTTGGGGGGAGCATAACATCCATATCATCGGCAGGAGATAGATAAAGAGAGACTAAGCGAGCGAGAAAGGGAGTGAGATAGAGATACAATGAAGTGGGTGGAGTGGGGAAGAGAGCACGAGTAAGAGAATTGTTAGAATCGAAATCTTGCAGACGACAAACTGAAGATATATCATATATGGTAGAATTCCTTTAAGTGCGGCAAATAATTACTTAAAAGCTAAGCCGCAAGAATGTCAGCTTACGGTTCTTTTCATTTCCATTTTGTTTACAATTTTCATTTTTCATAATACTTTATGCAAAAGATCCGGTAGCTCTTGTGGGAGAGCAGCTGTGCTCAGTGATTTACAATCCAATTTGAATTGATCTGTGGTCTCAACCTGCAGAATGATCAACTGCAGCGACCTGTTCAAACAAATCACGAACGATTAAAAAAAAACCAAAAGAAAAATAAAAATGTTATACATAATAATAATAGGTAAATGAAAAACCCCTGGACTATTACGATGCGAGCCCAAAAAATCAAATTAATCGCCATAAATATAAAAAATAAATATCTATATTATTTATTTTGTTTATTCTTTGATAAAGTGTTAACAAGCACAAATTGCATGAAAAAAATGTTTATATCTTTTTTAACAACTTTTAATTATTAACTCTCCATTAATATTTCGAAAACGTATTAATTATTTCGTTAATTTAATGTATTTCCACAGCAATTTATTAGAAATAATTAATTTTAATCAAATCAACTTTTTTTATTGATTTTTAAAGACTTTTTTTTACATTTATCAAAATTACTTTATTTCTGAATGAGATTGAGAGAGAGGACGAAAATATTTGAAAACGAAAATAAAAATAATATCCCTGCTTGTTAAATAAATAAAAATATTTTTTTGGAATTTCTAAATAATAAAAAATATATTTCTGGGTGCCTTAAGATATTTTTGTTTCAGTGCATAATGCTAACAAGTAAATAAAAAGAAATGTCTTTTAAAGCCATCTTAAGAATTCTTCTTTGATTTTTGTTAGGCTATTTCTTGTGCATAAATCTAAACTGTTTGAGAATCACAACCAAAAATAATATAATCGGCTCACTTGTGGATATTAGTTGTTGCATCGTGCTGTTTTAAGGTCGTTTTTATGTTTTTCTACTGGTATTTTTTTATGGCTCCTGACTGGCACTTGGCTTATGAAAGTTCATTTGAGCCATCTTAAAATTGTTAAAGCTTATTTAAGCCGTATGATAGCTTTAACCACATGCTTGTGAATTCTCTTTTCTATTTGGCTAACTAACTAACTGTTCAGAAATGAATATGGCCACCCAAGGAAGCAAATGTGCTGAAGATTTTTCTCTCTCTCTCTCTCTCTCTCTCTGTCTTTTATTTTACATCTCAACGGCTCATTATGCTGGCTAATTTATAGCTAGTGCTACGCCCGTTTGGTCATCTAACAGCAGCTACTCCACAAGCCACGAGCAATTCTTTAGGCTAAGCGCGGCAGCAGCTGCCGGCTACGCTTTTTGTCCAATAAATCAATGCAAGCTGAGCAAAAAGCCATAGAATTGACTGAAGACTTAAACTTTTTTGTCTATTCTACAAGCAATTGTTTGCTGCTGTTGCTGCTGCTGCTGTTGCTGCTGCTGTTGTTACTGCTTCTGTTGCAGCTTTTGCTGTTGTTGTTGTTGCTGCTGACTCGTAAAATGACTTGAGCAACTGTTGACCGTAAAAATGATGAAGAAAATGGCGCATAAAAATTGTTAACGCTGACTTGAGGATCACAAAACAAAAAAAAAACAAAAAAAAATCAGCAGCAACAGCTGCAGCAATTGCAGCAGCAACTACTGCAGCTGTAATAACAGCGGCAACGTCAACGGCAACGTCAACGGCAACGGCAGCAACATGAGGCAACAAATATTGTTGCATGCGCCTGCCTGTCAAGCCTGTGCCAGTGTTGCCAAATCAAACATTTTGCCGTCAAGTTTGGCTTTAATTTTTAAACTTAGATTGTTGGAAATTTGTTTCTTATTTTTAATATAATAACATTTTCCTTTTTTTCTTAGAGTATGTCGTAATAATATTTTGCTTAGAAATTATTCAAATAAAAAACGTTATTTGTTCTTGAGAATAAAAATAAATTTGAAAAAAAAATCATATTTAAATAAAAACATATCAATCAATCAAAATTGGCTAAAAAACAAAAAATAATCCTATTTATTTTTTATATTAAACTGCTGTTAATTATGAATTTTTTTGTGAATTTGATTAATTTATTGAAATAATTATTGAAAATTGGAAGGCTTTTAGAGTGAATGATGAAAATAATATTTTTTTCTTTTGCCATTGACTTCTTCCACTAAAAACATCAACATCAACATCAACAACAACAACAACAACAACATCGGGCCCCACCTGCCCCCGCTCAAACTGGGGACAGTCATAAATGTTGATGAACAGCAGGCGAACTTTGTTAAAGGCGTTGCTGCGCTTTGGTTGCTGCTGCCGCTGTTGCTGCTGCTGCTGCTGTTGCTGCTGCTGCTGCTGCTGCTGTGCAACGGCAACAACAAAATTGAAAAGATGCAGCCGCAAGATACAAACAACAACCAAAAAAGAAAGAATATACAACACAACAACTGCAACAACAGCAACAACAATAGCAAAAAAGCCTGCAAATGTTTAATGTCTTTTGGGTGCGCTTTGTTCTATGTGTGACTCCCCGCAAAAATATGTTGCCCCCGTTGTCTGCGGCCGTTGACAGCTTTGACTTTTGACTTCTGGGACCCCAAGGTACGCCTCCACACTGCTAGACTACCCCACCTAGGATCCATACACACACACACACACACACTTGTATATTTGCAACGCCTGTCCGAGCTAGCGAAATTTATGAGTCGTCAGTTGCCAAGTTGGCAAGTAGCAAATAGCGAGTTGCCCGTTTCCAGTTGCCAGTTGCAAGTTGCAAGTTGCAAGTCGGCAGTTTTATGGGACGCTTTGAGTCCCATTTTGGATGAAGTGCATGCACAAATCAGCAGGTTTTACCAGCTAAAAGAAAAATTTGTTGACGCAATTTGTTGGCCATTTTGGCGAAAGGAAAAGCACCAAAAGAAGCAGAACACGAAGAAGCAGTAAAAGAAATGGAAGAATCGGCAGCAGCAGCAGCAGCAGCATAAACAGAAGCCATCAACAACATGCGAAAAAAAAAAACTTAAAACTTTTGTTTTTGCTTTTGTCTTTTATCTTTTTTTTTTTTTTTGCTGGCATTAAACATTCAGCAAAAGTGAAAATTTGACATGAGAGCAAATGAAATAAAACAAAAGGAAAACATTCAAACAAACTGCAATAAGAACTATAAGTATGTATAACAAAAACAAAAGCAAAAACAACACCGAAAACAAAACAACAAACAAAAATAACAACAACAGGAAAAACAATAAGAAAACTTTTGACAAGTCGATGCAAACTTTTTGCCCCGGCAAACACAAAAACTTGCCAAAGCGCACAAAATGGGCGCAAAAGAAAAAGACAGCAACAGACAGCAAAAACTTTGGCTACACTACGGATAACGGGGTATTGGTCTAGGGGCATGTGGCATAGCGGACGGGGGGGGGGGGGGGGGGGGGGGGGGTTGGTTTTCTTATTTTTCCACCTCCCCCAAAAAAAACCCCCTCCACAAGTCCAAAAATCCACACCTTTTTTCCCCCCCCACCCCCACAACACCTCTCC
>JBAMCR010000149.1:0-11038 GCA_037075045.1 Mulgravea parasiatica | reverse complement strand
GGGGGGGGGGTTGGTTAGCTGAGTTTTCAACGTCCTTAGCGAAACGATCCTGCAGCAAGTTCAAAAGTGCAAAACTTTATTTCATGCTTAACCCCAAAAGCGTGCGCTAAACTGGCGACTCGCTACATTTTTCTGCCAGCCAAAATCACAAAATTTTCTGTGTTTGGACCCTTTGAAGCAACAACGAAAACAACCACAACAACAACAACAAAACCAACAAATAAAAACTACACAACAGCAACAATTTGCAAATTGCATTAATAATCGATGAATGTTTAAAATTTATTGTTCTACAACTTTAATTTGGAGAAATAAAAAAAAAATATGAACAAGAGTTTTTTTTTTCTTTGAATTATTTATGAAATATAAACTTTAATGGAAATGTTAATCCAACAATTATCTAGCTGCGTATCTTATTCTCTGGCAAAAGTTTCAGAACAATTATACAACATAAACATAAATTTAACCAAAGGAAATGCAAAAACTAAAAATTCAACTTTAAAATTTCAAAATTTTTTGGTTCATTGGCAAATGTACAATAAAATGAAATAAAAGAATTAAAATAGTATTATTTATTTAGTATGCATAAATAGTTTGTTTTCATTTTAATTTATCTAATAAAGAGTCTATTGTGAATCGTATTTATAAGTATTTTTTTTTACTTCAGTATAATAATATTTTTCTAATAAGTATATCTTTTATCTATTTTTTAGCTAATTATCATTTCATAATCCCTTAATTTTTTCTGTACATCTTATCGAAATTCAGATTCAAATTCTTTCAAAAGAATATATCCTTTTTTTTAGATCGGATATCTTGTTTGTTTTATAGGATTTTAAAAAAGGAAATCAAAAAAACTGTTAGTCAAAGAATTAAGTTATCAAAGATAACTACAACAATTTAATGACAGTTTCAGGCCAGGACATAGATATAATATATGGATCCTTGTAACATATATACATATTGTACAATATATCCATAGGATTTAGCAAGAACTTAAAGATTCGTTATAGATTCATAATGCCGTCGCTTGAGTTGACTTTCAGTTACGTTGAAAATATTCGAACGCAAGTGAAAGGTGATGAACATTTGTAATCCCGATGCGCATTTTATGGCAGGTGTTAACCCATGAAAGCTGGACAGGACTCACCTATATTGTGCTGATTTGTGTGCAGGACCGCGCCGAATGCCATTAGATCCTTGACGGGTGGTGCTCGGCTACCGAGGGCGGCAAAACCGTCGCCCAGAAATGACGCCAGCGCGACAGCCCTGAGGGGCGCTTTGGATGCCTCGGTGAGAATTTTGTTATCGAATATATTGAAGCTGGGGGGCGATATGATAATGGTCACAATGTTGATGACGCTGATGATAACGATGTTGATAACGATGCCGATGACGATGACGATGACGATGATGATGATGTTGATGTTGATGATACGCGATGAACGCGCACACACACCCACACCCACACCCACACCCACGCCCACGCCCACACACGTCCACGAACACACACCCACTCAGACAGAACTTTGGATAAATGGGTGGCGGTAAAGACCAGACAGAAGGAGAGAGAGACTGACTGACAGAGTGACTGAGAGAGAGATAGAGACAGGGAGACAGGGAGACACAGAAAGATAGAGAGAGATAGATAAAGCGAGCGAGCAAGCGAGCGCGCTACAAAGGGGCAGAGTGAGCGTAAGCGAGTGCGAGCGAGCGAGTGATGAGCTTTGCGACAGATAAAGATGGGGATATGCTGAATCGTGGAGCACGTGTATTCTGTTGTATGCCGGCGGCAAAACACGCGGCAGCTCTTCAGCTGATTCTCTCTTGTATTTTGTATTTTGTATTTTGTATTTCGTATTTTATGTTATGTATTTTAAAATTTGTATTTGTTATTGAAATATCTTCCTTTATATTTCCTCTTGTATTTCTTTTCTCTCTTTTTCTTATCACTTGGCACTTTTATATACAGGAGAAGCGGGAGCTTTTCGTATTATTTTTCATCAATTTTTATTTTCTTGCGTATTCCTTGGCAAAGAAACTCACTTTAAAAAAAAACTTTGGCAACAAATTTTTGTGTGCTCAAAAAAAAATCGAAACGGAAAACGCGACGAAATCCAAACGAACAAAAAGGGACGCGCAACGCGACGGCGTAGGTGGCGGGGCGATGGCGATAGCAGAGGGGTTAGCCAGATGTTAACAGGAACAGCTGTTCAAAGATTGTTTTTAGTTTTTTTTTTTGTGTGGTTTTGTATTTCTTTTTTAATTTTAATAAATGTTTTTGTGCTCTTTTTCTTTAAATTCTATTGGCAATGTGTTCTATTTGCATTTTGAATTAACGTCAACGTTATAACGGCAACGATAACGTATTGTGGTAGCGAATACGGTAGCGGTAACGGTAACGTATCGATGTCGTTGTCGATATTCAGTGTCGATAACGATAACGGGCCGCAACATGCGAGCGCACCACGCGAACGTCAAACAAAAACTGAAAACGGCGACGGCAGCAGCAACAGCAACGAGGCGACAGCAGCTCGCTGCGTCAACGACGACAGCGACGACAACGGCGCAGCAGAGCGAGCGCGAACGAATGGCATGCGAAAGGCCAAAAAACACAGCCAAACATAAACTGAACCGGTACCCGAGCCACAATTACGATACCTGATGCTGCCTGCTGCCTGCTGCTGCCTGCTGCCTGCTGCCTGCCTGCTGCTGCTAGCGGTCTGCCTATCCCTCTCTTAGCATTGGTTATATTCGAATCGCATGCGCGCTCACTCACACAGTTACATGGATGGCTATTGCTCTGCTCAATAGCAAACAAAAATTTCCCCTTTTTATTTAAGCTAAACGTGCGCCAGAGCGAGATAACTAGACTGCCGCTGCTGCTGTTGCTGTTGCTATTGCTATTGCTGCTGCAAAAATAGCAATGGAGTCTGTTGCTGACATTTGTCGCAGTCATCGGCTGCGGCGACAGTTGCTGTTGCTGTTGCTGTTGCCGTCGACGTCGTCGTTTGCGGTTAGCAGGGGGCGTTGCTAAGCAACTGGTTTCGGTTTCATGGCAGAGGCGTTCGCATATTGACTGCTTGTGCTGCTGCTGCGCATCCTCTCTGCTAACTGCAAAGGCTTGTTGTTATTTTTGTTGCTGTTGCTGTCGCTGCCGCGCTGCCGCCGATGTTGTTGTTGCTGCTGCTACTGCTGCTGGTTGGGGCAGAAAGTTTTGTCGAACCAATGGCATTTTTCAAAGTGACATTTGGCGCTTTTGCTCTTGTTGTTACAATCACGTTTACACCCGCGCTCCGCTACCAACCAGAACACTATGTCTCTCTCTCTGAACGTGAATGACTGTGTGCGTATGTGTATGCGTGCGTGTGTGTGTGTGTGTGTGTGCGTGTGTTTGTGTGTGTGTGCGTGTGTTTTGTTGCCTTGCCAAGGTAAAATGTCAAATGCTTTTGGACTGTCAACTGTTGGTCGCAGCTTTTGTTCTTTTTTCCTTTTTGCTTTCTTCTCTTTTTTTTATTTTCATTTTTATTTTTATTTTTTTTAATGTTTGTTTTTGTTGCTTTTTGGTTTGTGCTTTGAGCAAAGTTTGCATTGGCAGCATTGCGAGTGTTTTTTTTCTTTTCTGTTGATGTTGTTTTCTTTTCTTTTTAAAGCGCGCAAGTTTAAGCAAAGCAAAGCTGCTGCCACTGCCACTGCCTCTGCCTCTGCCGCTGTCGCTGCTGCTGACTGCATCTTGTCGTTAGCGTTGTCAAAGGCAGCGCAAAAAAAAAAGTAAAAAAAAAAAATAGAACGCCCCTTTGGCGTTTTAACGCATTGAAGCAACAAAAACAAACTCACATACACACATACATATACATATATAACGCATAACAAGGCAGCTACAAACCTGTGTGTGTTTGCATGGGTGTGTGTGTGTGTGTGCGTGTGCGCGTGT
The DNA here is from genome assembly GCA_037075045.1 of Mulgravea parasiatica. Classification (NCBI taxonomy): domain Eukaryota; kingdom Metazoa; phylum Arthropoda; class Insecta; order Diptera; family Drosophilidae; genus Mulgravea; species Mulgravea parasiatica. Next base: position 7,104 of record JBAMCR010000149.1, on the reverse strand, counting down.
GTATATACATTTTTGTATTCCGGCAGCGTTCGCATTTCGCATTCAACGTGACATGGTAATAAGCCAAAGATCAAGCGCAATAAAAAATGAGCAAAAAAAATGCCAAAATAAGTAAAAAAATATAAAAAGGCAAAAAAACTACAAGAAAAAAAAACAAACAAAAAGAAAAACTAAAAGAAAAGCAAAAAAAAAAACTGTAAAAAAGAAAACAACATGAAAAGCTGCAACAAAAAAAAATAGCCAAACTTCAAATAGAGAAAGAAGAAGCAGCAGCTGCTTTGACAAACTGAGAGCGAGAGTGAGTGAGCGAGCCTGTGAATGAATGAAATGAGAGATAGCAACAGAGAGTGTGTGCGTGTCTCTACCTATGTGTGTGTGTGTGTGTGTGTGTGTGTGTGAATGGGTGAGTTAGTTGAGCAGTGGGTGGCGCCCGCAGCCGTACTCTAGCATATCACCGTGTGTGTGTGTGTGTGTGTGTGTGTGCTTGTGCGTACGTATGCGTGTGAGCGCCATTCTCGTTTGATGCTGCTGCGGCTGCTGCTGCTGCCAAATGCACAGATAAAAAAATATTTTTATTTCAATTTTGTTTCAAAACAATCTAAATATAAATATCTACAAAGGAGAGTTTTTTTTTTTTTTTTAATACAAATAAATAGGTTAAATTAATACATTTATTCAAGATAAATAAAAAAATAAGTCTCAACTCAAAAAAATTCCCATATTTCTTTTCTTTTGATTTTAAATATTAAAGTCATTTCTATAGTAAAAAATATATAACAATTTTTTTTTGCTGTGTAGAAGAGGCTGGCAATGTTTTTGTGAGTGTATGACGGAGCTTGGTGGCTGCGTCTCAGTCTGCTGCTGGCAAGGCAGTCGCGCCTTCAACTTCGACAGTTGGCGTTAAAGTAGGACGCCAAGGATGCTGAGGATGTAGGACGCGAAGCGGAAGCGGCAGCGAATTGCCAGCTCTCTGTATTTCCTTTTAATGCCACATTTTGCTTGTGTGTATGTATGCGAGTGTGTGTGTGTGTGTGTGTGGGAGTCAAAAATATTGCACATTAGGGTGTTAAGCTGTGAAGTGCTTGACTGCTTTTGCCTGTCTTGGTCTTGGACCTGGTCCTGGTCCTGGTCCTGGTCCTAGTGCTGGTCTTGGTTTTGGTCTTCGTCCTGTTTCTGTGTAACATTGAGCACGTCCCTATGTGTGAGTATATGTATATATATATACATATGCATATGTGTGTATGTGTGAGCCTTTTATGGGGCCGCTCGCGCTCATTTGTCTGACGTTTCACTTGTCAATGTCCTTTGCTTGTTTAATATTGGCCGAGTCACGGCCGTCACGTTAATCCTTGTTGCTGTTCTTAAAAATTTAACAGTTATCGAATATGTTATCGAAATGCGATCCATCAGGTCCAGCACACAAAAATATAGTCAATTTCGCATTTAAAATAGGACAAGTAACATATGTATAACAAATAAATTATTTCTCATGAACTTCAAATTTTGTTTATAGAAAATCAAATATTCTTTAATCTAATCTAAAATAAATTAAATAATGTAATTCAATATTTGTTTATAATCATAACGTGCTATATATAAGGATTGAAATCTTTTCAAAATCGGTCAAAATTTGATTTTGAAATTTGTGCTGCTTTTTATTTTTTTTTTTTAAATACAATGTATTAAAAATATGCACGGAATATAGTTGACACATTTTAAAAGTTATTAAATATAATTGTACAAAAGTTGGTTTAATAATTTTTAAAAATATTAAATATCTTTCTCTATGCGATTTTTCCTTTTAGATATAAACTTTGATTTCGTATTAGAAATATATTAGAAACCAATAAGAACCTAGGAAGCATTTTGAACAATTTTTTTTATAAATTTAAGAAATTATTGGCAAAAAAATTAAATAGAGGGAGAGCGAGACATAGGGAAGGAGAGAGAAATAGAGTGTGCGTGTGCAAACAAACTTCTCACGTTCGGGCTGTCAAATTGTTGTGCCCTGGGCTCTAATCTGAAGAAACTTTGGCGCAGCTGCTCCAATTCCTTATATCTGGCTGGCAATCTGCGTGGAAGCACATTCATATTATTTTGGCCAGAGGGAAATTACCTTTTGGCACCATAAACATACATACATACATACATACATACATACATACATACATACATTCATTCATATACACACATACATTTGCCTTTAGCTCGATTTGTTGTTGCCGAGGCGAACGCCAACAAATGTCAGTTATCAAAAATCGCAGGAGCAAACAAACAAGTAGCAAAAGAAAATGTTGGCCAAAATGCATGATAAGGCCAGCGCCACGCCCACCACCGCCAGGCTGAGTATAGGGGAGGAGGCATCGATGGCAACAACAACGGCTGAAGCGCAACAAAAGGCGCGACGCGCCATAAACTTTTGACTTTGGCGACGCGATGGAGGCAAAACACAAAACACAAAACGCAAACACACACACACATACACACAAAAATTGAAAAAAAAAATATAAAAAAAACAACAACAAGAAACATACAAACAACAACAAAGGATGCGAATGCGGCCAGGGTTTCTGGCCAGGACCAGGAGTCAAGTGCCTGGTGCCGCCCGCCAGTCACGAATCGAGCAAACAGCACGGCAAACGGACGGAGCCACGTCAGGACACTTGCTGGCTGTGGCAGGACTAGGGGCACCAGGACTAAGGCCAGAAACCAGGACGACTACGACGACACTTGGCGATCGCTGTGCTCAGATATGCAAACACACGCGCGCAATACTCCTTCGTGCCCCTCCCCTTGACAAACCCCCCCCCACGACGACCATCTACCCGCTAGTTCTGGGTAGCTTCGCTCAATACGCTTTTCAGAAACGAAGGATACGGCAAGCGGCAAAACGAGCAACAACAACACCAGCAACAATGAGAATAACAAGGACTACAGCAACAATCTGAAAAACAAAGAATTATTATCATTCAATATCATTCACTCGACTACAACATACCCTCTCCTCAAGTCACAACAAATAAAATTATCCTCAACTTAAAAGAACATACTGTTTTTTTTTTTTAATTTTAATTTATATTTATATGATATTTAACAATTTAATTTAAGTTTATCCTTTCATAATCCTTGATGGAAATTTGCATTCCAAACATTTAAAGGATAGGATTTTATCATTAAATTACTTCAAATTCAAATGCATCTCATTCAATCAATTGAATCAATGAATTCGCATTCATACATATGTAACATACATATGCGTTGGGTAGGTGAGCGTAGCTACCCGATCCCAGCTGTATTTGCTTAGAGGGTATTTGCGACCAAATCAAAGGCAAGCTAAAATATTGCGAGCGAAACGTTGTCGTTGCCGTTGCCGTTGTCGTTGTGTGTGGGCGGTGCGCAAGTGCCACGCCTTGTTGAACGTTGCAATGCTTGAGCGCCACAAGAGTTGCAAGCAGCAAACAACAATAAGTAACAACAACAACAACAACAACAGCAAACCAACAAAAAGCAACAACAATAAGCTGCTGTTGTGTGTCACTTTTGCTTGTTTGTTGCGGAAAAATACTTTTTCCTGAGAGTCGAGTTCAGTGTGTATGCGCGCGTGTTTGTGTCTGTGTGTGTGTGTGTGTGTACGAATGCATTGCAATGGCTGCAACAGCTGCACATGTGTCTTGTCTCTGTTTGCGTCTCGCTCGCACATGCCACACAGTCTTTATTCTAATATTTGCGATTTCTGATTTAGCCAGCGAATCCGCTTCCCCTAACATGCCACAAATATGCCATACCCATACTCACTCTCTCTCGCTCTCGCTCTTGCTCTCTCTCACTCTCTTTCTCCCTCTCTATCTCTCTCAGTATCTATCTTTCTCAGTCACACACACGCTCCCCCCTGTTCGTGCCGCAATGCTTTTGTTATTTGTTTTGGCAACATAAATGTCACTTGTTTGCAAGTTGCTTCACGTCGCCGTAGGTAACATTTGCAACCTTTTGTGTGTGCACCCTCTCCATGGCAAGTGTGGCGAGTGTGGCACCTAACACCCATCCTTCACCCCCAACGCTTTGCTACCTTGTGTCCATTTACGGTATCTTTTCTCCATTTTGACATGTTGTCAACTTCACGTAACGTCATTCAATCCAAGTTTTTGTGACATGCATGGCCTCAGCTGTACCGTAGCTTGTTCAACCCCTACCCCTACCCCTCTCCCTCTTCCTCTCTCACCCCAAACACCAGCCACCAGTCACCAGCCACTGCCTATCTACCCCACCCACCCACCCACTCACCACAATACCTAACCATGCATTTGGTTAGCTGGTTATCTACAGACTACCCAAAGCCCCAACCCAATCCGAGACTAAAAAAAAATTATATATATATATATACATATGTATGTATATGTATATACGTATATATATATTTTTTTTTATGTATATTTACATACATATGTATAGGAATATAGATATGTCACCCTCCCTCTTTTACCATAGGCAATTTATTGGCTAGGTTTCATACACTTAGAAAAATTTAATTTCATAAATTTACAAAAATATTGCAAAATTGTTTAGCTCAAAAGCATTTATATTTTATAAACAAATACACATGTATGTATATACTAATATACAGAACAAACAAAAATTGATTTTTAAAATTAAAAAATTATTAAAGTAATCGATTAAAAGAATTTTTTTGTTGTGTGTTAATTCACAATTGGAATATTTAATATTTTTTATTTAATTGAAATAGAAAATAATATTTATATAAAAGGTAAAAAGGGAAATGCTCGATTTTTTTTTCAAGTGTATCAAATTTTGGATTTTTGGATTTGCAAGTTTTTAGTTCTTAGATGTTGGAGATTTTTCATTTCGTAGCGTTCGCAATGCTGGGGCCATTGTTTGACACACATCAGGCGTGAAAGGGATGCAGATAGTGTGTGCGAGCAGGACGAAATATTGTAGTTGAGATTGTGAATCCTGGCGAGCTGGCATTTATTTAGTTGCGTCAACATTTCAAATTTAAATTTCCTAGTTTACAGTGCTTTCGTCCTTTCTGGGTTGTAACTCTGATGCCCACATACAGATATTTTTGACATAACTGCATGCACACAAACACACACAAACACACACATACACACACACACATACAGCACACACTTACCAGTTATATGTATATATACGAGTATAGTCTAGTTTTTGGCTTTGATTTCACAGTGTCTCAACTTTAGTTTTCGCTCTTATCAAATGCATTTAGCATATTCTCCGTAATAAGTACAATACATACATACAATTAGACATACAGTTATTATATAAGTATGTATGTATATGTACGCATATATCCGAGTATGTTGTGAATATTTGCATTTATCTCTGCGCCTTTGTCTATTCGTATCTGCAAAATGCATTTCATGCAATTAAACTATGAACATTTTGCTCATAAATTGTTAACCAGGTCCTGGCAATTGTCCTTGATGCATGCTCCTTAATGTAATTACTGTAGTCGACACACTTCATCGCTCAGTAACAAAAGACTTCAAGTTTCCATTGAAATGTATCTAAATGCCTAATAACATGCAAAGTATCTCTACTTAATATCAATTCCACAAACTCTGAGATTTCATCTCACGTCCTGTTTTCCGCATTGTCATTCACAGAGTTGTTTTTTGTGATTGATCTAGCGTATGTGTATATCTTTTATCGATATTTTCAGATCGGACAATTATATATTTGTATGAATTTGTTTAAATGATTGTATTATTTTCTTAGTATATTACATGACATAAGTTCAATTCGTAAATATTAAAAAGTATTGAAAAAATAAAACAACAACGAAATTTATTGCATAGTTAATTGCATATTTTATGGTAAAAGATTTAACTTTATTTTAGTTTTAACAATTGCAAATTTTTATAGCATGCAATCTATTTTTTTATTATTGTATTTTTTTGTTTTATTCTTTTTAGGTAGAAAATAAAATTAAACTTCAATAGAAATATAAAAGAATTTTCGGATTTGCAATTTAAATACTAATCATAAAATATTTGCAATTGTTAAGAATTTATTTATGAAATACTAGTTAGTAACAAAAAAATTGAAAAAAATAATTTATGAATTACAAATTGTTTTTAATTATGATTGACTATTGATTTTCAATTTAAAGTTTATTTCATACAATGCTTCTAAAGTATTGATAATAAAGCTTATGACTTTTAAGAAAACACAAAAAAAAAACAATTGTTTTTTTTTCGTAATTTATTTTGTAAATATTTTTTAAATAAAATGTGATGTGATATTAATATTAAAAACTTATTAAAATAGCTCACGACATTGACTTATTAAACAAATGTCTAACAGGCAGAAATAGATTTGTGGATAAATATTTTATTTTTTGTATAGAATATTTTATATTATTATTATCATTATTATTATTAATATTATTTTTATTATTATTATTATTGTGGCAACTTTTTCTGCGGGCAAACCGACTAATGCAAAAAGTTGAATATGCATAAAGTTTCATTTGGTTTTTGCCCCGTAAATCCCGACGGGAACAACCAACCGGATTCGACCGGAGTCCATGTTCTTTTTTTTTGTATTTATTTAATGTTTTTTTTTTGTGATTTTGTTCGCTTTTGTTGTCAAACAACAACAACAACAACAAGCACAACAGAAGCGATTACCAAAAATGAAAAGTAAAGTAAAGGAAAATAATATAAAATAAAAAACAAAATGGAAATGGAAATGGCAGAGAAAAAGCAAAGGCAAAAGAAAAAGAACGTAAAAAAAGGTGTTACAGCCACATAAATGTGACAAGATTTATGTTTGGTTTTCCGGCTGTCTGCTTGTTAGCCTAAAAGTTGCCTTTGCCGTTGAACAAAAGTAAATAACTGAAATATTTTGTCAAATACATTTCCCGTGCACTGAAACCGGACAAAAAAAAAATAAAACAAAACAAATACAACAACAAAAATAAAACAAAAAACAAAAAGAAAAACACAGGGAAAACAGGAAGAGAATAAAAAAAAAACTCATGAAAGCTAGTGCGAGTTTTTGGGATCTGGATGGGGGGGGGGGGGGGGGGGGCAAAGGGAGTTCCAAAAACTTTGAACTTTT
>JBAMCR010000148.1:0-49619 GCA_037075045.1 Mulgravea parasiatica | reverse complement strand
GCAAGAATTTTTGTGACTGTTGCTTTCGGCAACTTACTTAAGTCGACGATAGCAGCAGCATCGACTTACAGCAGCGAGCGACTGTTGCTTGCTTTTGATATTCTGCGCAGTTTCATTTTTGCTTATGCTTCGACTGCGACTTATGATTTTTTCAGAAGCAGAAGCAGAAGCAAAATCATATGAAATGAAACTTACAGCAGTTTTTTAAACGCTGCGCAAAACTCCTGTCAAAGTTAACAGACCATAGTCACGCCTCTGTTGCTGCGCGGCGTTTGCTTTTTGACGCTGTTAACTTTGCTGTTAACTGCTTTTTTTTTTTGTTTGTTTGATTCTTTTTAACATATTCAATACACGCGCACGCGTGGCTAGTACAATTAATTTTGCTACTGATTTTGAAAAAAAGAAAATAAAATAAAATTGTTAAACTAAAATAAAAAAAAAACCAATTCGCCACAAAGTACCCTAGCGTGAATAGAGAAAAGCGGCTACAGCGTGATGTTAACGCTACCAGCTAGTTGGCTTGGTCAATAATGTAAAAAAAAAAAACAGCTGTTTGTAATGTTTGTATTTAAGAATTTACAGGGTATAAAAGAAGCATAGTTTTATTTATATGCAATTAAGCAAATCTATATGTATGTATTTATTTATTTATTTAGTCTTGCAGTTTTACAGTTTAAATATATATAAAGTAGATCATGTATGCACACGCATGTGCATGTTGATACGCATGTGTATGTACATACATACATACATACATAAGTATATACATTTACGATGCCCTTTCTTTTATTCATTTTCAATGAATTCAGAGTATTTAAAATTGAGATTTGTATTTATGTATGCATACATCCATATGTTTGTATGTATGTATGTATGTATGTATGTATGTACATAATTTGTATGCTTAGTGGGATTCCAAGCACTCAAATGTCGACGACGCTGTCAGTACTGCACAGTGGGCTGCATACATAAATATATACATATACATATACCTGTCTCTATATAAAAATACTATATACAATTTACACACATGCATATAAGCTTGTACATATATATGTATGTACATACATACATTGTCTACTTCACGAATGCTGTTATGTTTATTTATTTAAAAAAAAACTGTTGCGTGTTTATTCCCTGACATGAACAGTAGTGTTGGCAATTTAGCTATTTTTACGTAAAACTTGTCAAACAAAAAAGTTTTTCTATTATAAGACAACTTTTGCTAAATAAAATAGCATCATAATTATTTAATTCATTGTTGATTTATTTATTCATTATCAACGAATTATATACATACAAACATATTTACCATATATCTTAAAATATTTATATATGTACATACATACAAAAAATGCATCAAAAATTTGAAAGAAAAAAAGCTAAACATTTTCTTTCGATATTTTTTATTGAACTATTTTTTTTTTTTAATGCGTTTGGTATTTTGCGTTTTTCGATAGTTGGCAACACTGTTACAAACCTGCTTACGCGTCAAGTTACTAAATTGGCAAAAAAAAAAAAAACCAAAAAACAAAAACAGCAAAAAATATTCGCAAGAAACGACAAAAAACACGCAATTTGTTACGTTAGCATCGCTCTCGCCGACGACGCCTGTATGCGTGCTGTGGTTACGGCCTCCTCAATATACATACATATGTATGTATGTATGGATATACATTGTACATACATACATGCATACATACATATAAACGAAAACGTGGTATATTTATAGCATTTGTTTATATTTTCCACACAAAATGTGCAAAAAAAGAAATACAAAATAACAACAGAATAAATAAATACATAACAATAAATATAAACAATACAAATAAAAGTGAAGCGCGCAGTCAACAACTGCAGCAGCGCAGTTTAGCCCATTCAGAACAATTACAACAACAACAACAACAACAAATAAGAAGAGAGTAAGAAAAAAAACACGATAAGCACAGTGGTCAAATTGCTGTATGTTTATGTTAATAATGAGATTGAAATTCAAATTGAAATTGAAATAAATCAAATGAGAAAAAGAATATATAATATATGTATTCCTTAGATTTATTGTTTATAAATTTTCACAACTATATTTGAAGAAAAAAAAATATATATTTATAATATGTATGTATATAAAAAGTACTAATTGAAAATGACTGTATTCAGTCTTATGAGGAAAATTTATTTTTAACACATTATCTTTGTATTTTTGTTTTTGTTTTTGGTTTTGGAATATTTATTTGCACACTGAGGCCAGAGCATGAATCATTTGTCAAATCTATAAGTTAACGAATACCATATTGTAAAATTGTGCTTCCCCACCTTCTTTTTTTGTGCCTTTTCAACTTTTCAATGTAAATGAAAAGAAACCACACCCGAAACTAATAATTATTTGTACAACATTTAAACATAAATATTTATATTGTTTATACAATACTATACATAAATAAAAACAAAGCGAGAAAAAGAGAAAGAGAGAGAGCAAGAGAAAAAACAGCATATTGACAATAGAGAATATTTAGCAATACATTTGTTTACAAAGTGCAAATAATTGTACGTAATTTTTGTTTATAAATTTAGCCAGGCTAAGAAATTGTTACGTTTGGAAACTCATGCAATGGTTTTTGATTTCCGTTGATAATAACACGCTACAAAGAATCGATGGGAAGAAAACAAACGCATATATACATACATATGTATGTATACATATATTGATATCAAACAGAGCCTGAACAAATAGTTTAAAACAATCCCAAAACAAAAAAAGAATGAAAAAATAAAAATTCCAATACACATAAACATAATCAAAAAGTAAACAAATGTTATGAACAACGAAATGAGCAGCATTTGAAGCATGTGATATGCCACCATATAGACTATAGTACTATCTATACTATATACAAAATGTATGTATGTTTGTATGTATGTACATATATATATATATTTGTTCGCTATCAGTCGTAGTTGGCCATGATGATAAGATAATGCCCTATAGAATGCCCTCAATGAAGCATCAACTCACGATAAGATAAACAAAACAGCTGTGTGTATAAAAGCACCAAAAGCAATTGAAAGTATTTTACACATACTTATGAAAAAAAAAAATACATATGTATATGTAATATAATATATACAACGTGTATATACACACACACCTTATTTTACTATTACTATATTTAAGCACAAATTTTGAGGAAATGCGCAGTCAAAATATTTACATCAATAATTGTTTGTCGTTTTGTAGACTCTCTTGATTGAATTTGATTATTTTGAAAAATTTTCCCCTTATCTATTATTTTAAGCAGTAACTTCCTTATCCAAAACAAATGATTTATTATTTTTTTTATTATTTGAAAAAGCTAAAAGCGTTTTAAACCATAAATGAAACCTCAATTGAAAATCATCAAAAATACTTTTGTTTATTAAAAAAAAAAAATAATACATATGTATGTATAAAACATACATACATGAGAGCTATATTTGACACCCTTAATATTCGATAAAACTTAAATAAATCGAGGTTTAAGTTAAGGTTCAGAGATTGTACATATACGAATAGGGTATAGGGTTCATTGTCCGCTTTTTTTTTAGAAGAAAATTAAAAATAAAAATAATAATAATAAAAAAAAGCAAAACAAACCAGTTTCAAGGGGCTACACTCATGGCATTACGTATACACATACATACATATACAAAAGTATGGTAAAATATCAAATAATCATGACTATATACATACATACATATAATTTTTGTATGTAGGGGCAATGGGGTCAATATATCACTGATAATGCATAATATAATCTGCATTATCGAAAACTAAAAGCACTTATTGATAACATTCGAAATGCTCAAATGCGTAGCATTTATTTATATAGTATAACATATTATTTTTATATATTACAAAGCGAAAAAAAAAAAAATAACCATTTCACAACCACTGTACAATCGGTTAGGTTTTTCTCTCTAAATATTGTCCCTCTTTTCCTGTATATGTACATATATCATATATGTATGTATGTGTGTGTGTGTGTGTCTTATCGAGGAGTTACCTGCTTATCTGGTGTTATCAGTTACCGCTAACCGATAACAAATACTTGGCGTTATCTAAATTTGATAAGATATTGTATGTCAACACTATGACTGCTGCTTGTCCGCTTATCACAATTTCAAGTGCTTAGTTAGGGACAGCAAAATAAACAACAACAACAATTGCCTGATTTGTTGTGCACCCAAAACATTTTCGCTTTCATTCACACAAACACATTTCTATCTAAACACATATGTATATGTATGTACATACATGTGCATGTATATGTATGTGCATATACAAATGTATGTATGTACATTTTGCAGCACTTTGTGCCACTGTGCACTGTGCTTTCTGCAACTAATCAGCAGGCGGTGCCAACATACATATATACATATATACATACATGAATAATCTCTACATTTCGCTGTTCACGTGTTAACGGTAAAAATGCAGCAATACACGCTGCTGCAGCGGCTGCTGCTGCTGCTGAGATGCTGCTGCTGATTGATAGAGAGCGTGCATTAATTATCGCCTGAAGAAAGAAGGAAAAAGAGAGAGAGGCGTGCACAGTGGAAAAATAAAACGAATTCCTTATTGCTAGAACGCAACAGCAAAAAGAAAACCAAAAGCAGAGCAGAGCACTCAACGAAGAAACATAAAAAGGAAGAAGAGCGGTAGAGCGAGCGAGAAAGAAAGTCGTAGCGAGTGGGTGGTGGGTGGGTTGGTGGGGGTCGGCGTCTTGTCAGGGTGCAGCAAACTTGCACGCTGCGTGTACAAATGCTGTGCATAGTAAATACACATGTATATACATACATACATACATACATACATACATGCGTATATGATGAAATGTAAAAGCATACATATGTACATAGTATATACGTTTGTGTGTGTAAATAGACTATATATTCTTGTGCTGTAGATACATACACACACACATAAACCTAATACAAGTTTAGTACACATACCTATGTAAATATATTATACATGTATGGTATGTATGTACATACATAGATACATTTATGCACAAATCGTTGTATTTGCATGTACATACATACTAAAATGTTTAGTTACACACACACATATGCATGTATACATATGTACATACATACAGTTTCTGATTTTGGTAATGAAATATGTGCACACACACACACACAAGCGGAATTGTAACGTTAATACACGTAATAAGCATTAAGCGGTCGCAAAATCGTAAACGTAAAAGCACAACGCCAGCAGCAACAAAAACAAAAACAAAAACTACAGTAACGATAACAAAGCAAGATAAACAAACAAATTAAGCACAGTGGTAAGTAAATAACTTGACTAGGATCTGTGATAATAAAATAATTACATACATATATTAAAATTAGTACAAGCACGTTTCAAACGAATTTAATAATATTCTATAAAAAAAAAAAATGTACATTGTGTTTTATTTTATTTATTTTGAAAGCAGCAATCTTAGTCTTAAGAAATATAAAAAAAAGTCTGATTACGTATGTATGTATGTATGTATGCATGTAATTGGTAATCTTTTTTTTTATTATTATTATTATACAATGATAATCTTATCATAATTTGCTTCCTATCAATTCATTAATGTGTTTAGAGCTTTTTAAACGGGCAACATCTCACACTCATAATGTGAAATATGTATGTGAAGTTTTATTAGGTTTAGTAAATTGTTTTTTGTTTTTTTTTTTGTGATAAATAAAAAATTGTTATTTATTATTTAATTCGTATTCCCATTTGTGAAACATTTTATCATTAATTGTTAAAGCAATTGCTAATAAGACATTGCGACACTGTGCAGCAGATGACGGCATCGGCATGCGCGAAAAATGTTCATTATATTGTTGTTGCTTTTTTCTGAGTGTACATACACACATACATATGAATGCATGTACATACACATTTACCTATACATTTATATATATGTAAGTATGCATACAAAAAATAACATTGCTGTTGCACTCTGTATTCAGTATACTAACTAAAATTTATCTATACTATTTGCGGTTCTGCGTATGCGCACACATGTGTGCATGCATGTATGTGCATATAATACATACAAACGTGCATACGTGTGTGTGTGTGCGCAACTTGTTATCGCATAGCGTAAAACGGCAAAGAAAACTGAAGAAGAAGAAACAGAAGCAGCAGAAATGAAAACCAAAACAAGTTTAATGACGTTTTGCGCGCGCACACTACAAAACAAACAAAAAAAACAAAAAAAAAAAAGGAGAGAAATATTCCAAAACAACAACAAAAGCAGAACGCTGTTAAAATAAAAAATAAAAAGGAAAAACTCGTTTTTTTCTCCAGGGCACAGCAGCACTAACACAACGTTTTATAGAACTTGAGAGAGAGGCACAGTTACAGCGGCAGAGCGTGAGCCAGAGAGCAAGGGAGAGAGAGACACAGTTACAACGTTAACATTAGCATCAAGTTGACGTTTCTAGTTTTTTTTTTTCTTTTTTTTTTGCACGTCTGTTTTTATTACATTTTTCGGGCTACGTGTAGCGGGCGCTATGAATGCACACACACACACACGACGTACGTATGCATGGTGCATGTATACATACGCATATGCGTGTTATGTATCTTAACGTTGGTTGCTTTTTCTTTTTCTTTTTTTTTTTTGTTTTGTTTTCGTTGTTTGTATGGTGCGCATGACAAGCCAATGCTTTTTTTATGGCAAGGGTTGGCAAGCAAAAGGCAACGAGGGTTGCGTCGTCGTTAAATTCGACATATGTACATACATATATACTTGTTTATATGCATGTATGCATGCATGTGTGTGTGGACAGTTTAGAGCAGAGCGCGGGACAAATAAATGTAATTTTAAAAAAATGTTAAGGTAAAATATCCCAAAAAAATGTCCCGCACACTGGGACAGAAGACTGGAAGAGCTCACACGTTCCAAAAACTAAAAGCTGCGTCAAGGCAACGAATAACTGCAGCAGCAGCAGCAACAATAGCATTAGCAGCAGCAGTAGCAGCAACAGCATCTCAACGCATTCACATGTTAAGCGTCAACACAGCGTCAACTGCGGCTGCGACTGATAAGAGCGGCTAGCACTGATATGGCGGCCTATAGCCGTTATCTAATCGCTATTGCTCTTATCAGTGCGTACATGTATGTGTGTGTGTGTGTGTGTGTACATGTATTGTATTTATATGCATATAAATATACATATGTACATATTGATTTGTATGTGTATTTAAGTACATATGTATGCATGTGTGTGTGTGTGTATATATATGGAATAGTCAAGTTTCTTTGAACTGATAAGAGGCAACAGTAATAGCACAATTTCAAGTCTTCCCTAACAACTATCTCTTCCTGTGACCCCTCTCACAACTCTGTGCTCTCTCTCTCTCTCATTTACACTCTTATCCGCCGAGTCTTGTTGTGCCGATAAGAAACAAGTACAATATAATGCTAGCTCGCTCTTCATGGGATTTGTGCCAGTTTACAGAGCTGCTGCTGCTGCTGCTGCTGCTGCTTATCTTCCAATAGCACAAACACACATATGAATATACATATATATATATGTATACGTAAATATGTATAATATGTACATATACATATATAAATAGGTATGTATGTATGTATGTATGTTTACGCGGAACCAAAACCTTTTACATGATTTGTTTCATATCGGTTCCGCTTAAACTGCTCGTCAAACAAAAAAAAAACAAAAAAAAAACTTATTGGCAAATTTCAAATCAAAATCTGAATAATATCAGATCAAAAATTCAACAGAATTTGGCATAATTTTTTTTGTTAATTTAATAATTGTACAATTTGATGTCGAAAGTTTGTTATTTCTAGGATTGAAATGAAAAATATGTATATTTAATTTCACAACAAGCTTTATATATTTAATAAGTGGGGAAACCCATTATCAAAGCTTATTTAATCTAGAAATTAAAAACTATACATATATTATATGATATTAATATGATATTACGAATTTGTCAATTAACTTATTTCTAGATTAAGTTTATATTATTATTTTTGATCAAATAAATTTTGTTTGCAACATAAAGACAATAAAAAAAAAAACTTTTGGAAAATGTGTTTGAAAAAAGAAAAAAGAAATGAAAGTTTATATTTTCTATCACCTATGAAGGTTCTTGATTAAAAAAGATGAAATCAACTCAAGTTTTCTAGGAGGGATAATCGCCTCAAAAGAATCATTTGTCAATTTTGCCTATAAGGATTATTCGTCTATTGAAATTCGTGTCTAAAGATTTGTTTTTATATTAACGTTTACGATATCGGAAGAATCTTGACTTTAATGTTCGTAATCTTTAAATCTTCTTTTCTATGTTTAAAAATATTGTTTTATTTGAGAATGTTTTCGTTGTTTCCGTTTATGATGAAATACTTTTAAATATTTAATTTGTTTAAAATTTAAATATGACGTGTACCAGGAAATATAAAACAAATTATGAAACTTTAGTAAAAAAATATTTATTGCAATTTTGTTACGATTACAATTGAAAGCTAGTGAAAAGTATTTTCTTTTTTTAAAGCTTTTGTCTGTCTTTGTTTTCGAGTTCAATCATCAAATCAATCAATTTTTATAGACACAATCTATGTACATATTTCTAATATACGTTTATCTCTTATTTATATCTTATCAAAATTTTGGTTTATTTGTTTTTGCTTTTGTTTATTATTATTATTATAATTATTATTAATAGATACTTACCGCCCGCTTTAAATGTTGATGCATCAAAGCTTGGCGCTCGCACCGGCTGCTGCTTGTCACGTAAATTAAGTTGACGCTCGGGTACATAGCTAACGGCCGCTGGCAGCGATTCGCCGCGCGTTAATGGCGGCCGGACGCCGCTTGGATCGTCTAATGCGCTGCGCTTAACACTTGATGGTCCGACGCCGACACCGACACCGACACCGACAGCGCTGCTGCTATTGGCAAGTTCAGCAACGTTGACGCCAACATGCGGCGGTCCGTGTGTTTGCTGCTGCTGCTGTTGGGGATCAACGTCAACATCATCGGAGGGCGGACGCTTTAAATTAACGGACAACGCCGGCAGCAGCGTTGTACCGCCGCTGCCGGGTGGCTGCTGTTGTGTTACGTTACCGGGACCAGAACGTTGGCCGCCACCTGTCGGCGGCATATGGTGGGGCGTCATATGTGAGATGCGTACGGGCCGCACATCCGGCGATGTTTCTAATTTAACTGGGAAATCCATAAGATTACCGCTAGCGTTACCTTGCTGCTGCTGCTGTTGTTGCTGCTGCTGTTGCGGCGGCGGCGGTGGCGGGCCAATCCGTGGCATTTGATACGCAGCTGCCACAGCAGCGGCATGATGATGTGATAACGATAATGGAGCGCCAGCTGAAGTTGGTACACCGCTTGTACTGGGCGCCCCACGATGTTGCGGCATAACGCTCGGTCCGCCCGTTAGTTGTTGCTGTTGCTGCAGTACAACAACTTCACCGTTCTCATGATGCGCACGCTTGCTGCTCGGATGCAGACGCTTCATTTGACGCGCTGCATCCAATACAACCTCAATGCGATCGGCGCCTTCGTAATTAACGCAACCGCGACAAACCGCTTCAGAAAAATCATTGATCATCGCCCAGGGCATGCGGGGTAAATCGCATAGGTAACAGTGCTGACGTTTCGTTTGCAGCGACATGGTAAAAAGGTTTTTAGGGGGGCGGCAAGGGGGGTAGTAGTGGGGGTGGTGGGAATTTAACAGTGCTTTAACAGCGACTCTTGTTTCAACTGGAAATCGAATGGAATGCACTGCAGTTGGCTTGCACTTTGCAACTGCAGCGGCGCGACCCAAATTTACGCGCGCAAGCCGACCCACTTTTTTGTACCTATATATATATATATATATATAAATTTATATATATTGATATATATATATACAGATATATATTTTAACGCGTGTTTATTTTTGTTTTGTTGCGTTTATCGTTTGTTTAATTAATGCCGATAACATTAATATCGATACAATTGCTTAATAATGGCGCGGCTTTCTGTTGCTGCTGCTGTTGTTGTTGTTGTTGTTGTTGTTTTTGTTGTTGTACCGGCAATTTGTTATTATTGTTGTTTCTAACATTGCTCTTTGGCTGCTGCTGCTGCTGTCGCTGCTGGCGGCGCAGTTTGTGCGGCCGCTTGTACATTTTTTTTTTGTTGTTTTCGTTGTTTTTCTGTTAGCGCCTTGCGCTTTGTTATTGATTTTCGCTGCTGCGCACACACATGTTTATTAAAACTTTATGACAAAAAAAAAATTATTTAAAAAAATTTGGGTTTTTTTAACACTGCCAAAAAAAAAGATGTACAAATATTGTTATTTTTTATTTCTTGTGTATTCTTATTATAATTTTTTGTATTGCGCTGCGGCGCACAATACACGCAACACTGTTGAAAGATGTATGTATCCACGTATTTACATATATATATTTTTATATGTGCATGTGTGCATGCATATACGTACACGTACGCGTTACGTTTTGTTGCCTGCACAGGCACACACACTAAAAGAGAGAGAGAGCGAGAATAGATCACGTACACGAGGCGACGCTAAACGTGTATGTGTGCCAGTATATGTATGCGTGTGTGTGTGTATAAATGTGGGGAGGGGAAGGTAACGAAAATACCGTAAAATGTTTAGCGTTCACGTAACTTGACGCGGCAACGTTCAGCTACAGAATGATGAAAATGTGCGCAGCGCTGCGCAAAGCAAAAGCAGCGTAAAAAGCAAAAACGCAAACAAGCAGAAGAAGAGGCAAACACATGAAGTAAGAGAGCGAGAGAGCAAGAAAATAATACGAAACAGGCACGTCAAATAAGCAACAAAACGAACAACCCGATGGTCAATTCTCATTCATTCCTCTGCGCGTATATGTATGTATTGTGTGTTATTCATGTACATATATGAATGATAAATGTTTATATTCTTTCATTTGGTGACGTATAAACGTAAATATAAAATAGGCAAATATAATATGTATGTGAAGGCAAGAATCTTTTTTTTTATATAAAGAAACAATTTAAAAATTAAATCTTTTATGTATTAGGCAACTATTGAAATAATGAATATATACGTATCTAGTTATTCATTTTAGTTTATGTAAGTTGAATTAAAAACAAAAATATTATACCTTGAACATATTGTAAATAATTTATTAGATTTTCTTTAAAAGGATACATTCATTAAAAATGTAAAATAATTTAATATAATTTGTAACATTAGGAATGTTATTTTTTTGAATTCGTTTGAAATTTCTTTGTTTTCAAATATTTATACGTGGCCAATTGGCAATTGGGTTGTTTGCTTGACGATTTTTGCTGTTGTACACATTTTTCAGTTCAACCGCGCACGCTCTACACTGTACACGTACACATACTCAAACACACACACACACACGCTTCCTTTACATTGCCTTGTACAGTGGTAACTCTGTAAGTTAGGACGTTAAAATAGTAAACAGTAGTAGCATTCTTATTGTATTCTTATCACTGTAACGTTATACAAACATATATACATATGATTCAGTGGTGTGTGTGTAATAGAAACGTGTATGACGCGATACATACGATTCTACATACATACATACATACATACTTACACGACAGTTGTGAATCGTGTACGTGCGAGCACGTCATAAGCAAAAGCAAAAAAGAAAACAACACAAAAAAAAAAACGTATGGCAAGGCTGACGCGATGCGATGACGATGGGCAACATGGGGTAATATTATGTATATGTATGTATGTATGTACATTAATGCATGTATGTACATATAGATTGTACGTATGCATGCACATGTAAGTATGTATGTATGTATGTATGCATGAATAAATATCTATATATACATATATATATAAATATACACATTCATATATACATACAGTTGTATGTATATCATGCTTAAAAGGGGGCGCGTTTCGTGTATTTCGTTTTATTTTGCTTGTGAGGGTTGAAACGCGTACAACGTACATTGCTCCAGTGTGTGTATGTATACTAAATATGTACATACATATGTATACATGCATATATGAATGTACATATCTCAATTATATACATACATACATGCATATACGTACATACATATATGGATACTTGATATACACACCAAATTGTGGCACTTGTATTCATACACACACACATACATACATACCTTTTGTGTATCGATACACAAATGTAGACCTTGAATACGTAACGGCGCGTCGACGCTGCTACGTCACAGCAGCGCGAGCGCAGCAAAAAGGCTTGAAATGAAAAACAAAGAAAATATTTCAATTTGTTTTTCTACTAATTTAGATAATTTCATTCAACAAAATTAAAGGTGCTTTTCATTTAAATTTCTTAAAGAAAAATGTTAGAGAAAGAAATGAAAACTAATTAGCTCAATCAGCTGATGCTCGTAATGGTCCTAGAGCAAAAATCAGCTGTTTTAACAGCTGTTAAATAACAGAAATTCTCTGCAGCTCTTATAAAAGTTTAACAGTCATGCCAGTCAGCTTAACATAAATCATGCATGTTAATTTTTGTATGTAAACATATGTATGCTAGTATGTATGTACATACATACATACATACACGTATCTACATAGAAACATAGTATGTGTATCTAGTAGATACTATCTACATACAATTCCTATGTAGATATATACATAGAAATGTATATAGCATATATGCGCGAATTCGGCTCTATGTGCGTGTGTGTATGTATGTGTGTATATGTATGTATGTATGTTCCATTTTATGACAAGGAAATGGTAGAACTGCGCATGTACATACACATGTACATATGTGTTTCCATTTATGCCACACCTCCGCCTGCTGAGCCACGCGTATGTATACCACATATCCTGGGCTGTTGGCCTGGCCTACCCGGTCATATACATATACATATATTTGTGTGTACATACACATATCGATCCATTTATCGGACCATGGTCTGGGACAAATTCCATGATGGATACAACCTGTCGTATTGCCCTTTATTTTGTATGTATTCATCATATTGCGGCTGTGCGTCCTGGAAGCAACAATGCAAAAACAAGAAAAACAAAAAACAAAAAAAAAAAAAGAAAAGCCCAGATACATACCGGAACCGGAACTAGAGCTGGCGCTTGCACAGGGGTCAAGTCCCCAACAAATGGGTGGCTGGCAATGGTAAGGCATGCTACAGATGCGTCTGTATGTGTGCATACATACGTGTAATTTATATTATTACAGTAGCTCAAATAAATAAATTTAAATATGTAGTTCTTTAAGAAAGTGGCGCCCGAGCAGGGATCAAATTCACAATGGTAAATTTACATTTCAAATACGAAAAAGTTTTTCATACGTATGTGAATACAAAAAAAAACATTTCCAATTATTGACGATTAATTAGAAACGTATATGTATGTATGTATATATAGTTATCACATTTGTACGATTTTGAATTTTAAACAATAAAATATTTTTTGGCACTTACAATTTGTATCCGAAATATTAGAAATGAATCTGCTGTAAAATAGTATGAATTACTTGAATTTGAATAGAAAACGATATTTATAGAGTTTAATGGAATCAAAATATATTTTGAAACATAATAATTATCAACTGTATACAAAAATATACGCGTTCCATATATTGCTTAATTTCTAATTTATATTTGTTGTTGT
Source organism: Mulgravea parasiatica (assembly GCA_037075045.1). Classification (NCBI taxonomy): domain Eukaryota; kingdom Metazoa; phylum Arthropoda; class Insecta; order Diptera; family Drosophilidae; genus Mulgravea; species Mulgravea parasiatica. The sequence goes on along the minus strand of JBAMCR010000148.1, from coordinate 35,926 downwards.
ATGTCGAGTTAGTTGAAACATTGAGAGGCGCACAATTTACTATGAGGCAAAAAACTGGCAGCTGTTATTCTCCTACGCAGCAATATAACAGCTAAGCAAGATGTCATAAATTAAAAAAAAAAAAAAAAAACAATTACAATTACAATTAAAATACAATTATGTAAGTTATTAGATCGTTAAATGGGGGTGGTAAGCGTTTCGAATGTATGTATGGTATGTATCCTTAGTAGTTATATAAAGTACAATATAGCATGTATAACAGTTTTTTGTTTTTGTTTTTGTTTTGTTTAACAGCATAAGTATTTGTCATGTTTTTGCTTTATTTTTTGTTTGTATAACAGTTAGCACTGTGCTACTTACAACTAATGTGCATTGAGCAATTGCAATTTGTATTTATTTATTTATTTATTTATTGTATAACAGATCTGCAGAGAGTATCGAAAGCGTATTACTCAATGCGTATAGCATCAAAGGCGAATGTATGTATGTGCATAGTACTCAATGCAGATCTTTAAGATATACACAATTATATTGAACGAGCATAAGTTAAGACTTTTGTTTTTTCCAAATATCGGAACCGAGATATATGTAGTATATATTTATATACATATATATGTATAAGTATATATAGCAAGTGTTATAAGTTGCAACATTATAATAATATAAATTATTATTTCTTTAAAGTTAATATAGGCTAAAGTTAATAGGAGGGTATAAGTTGTTATTATTCGTTACGTTATCAAGAGTTATATAGTATAATAAATTAGATTTAAGCACTAACATCGAATATATATATAATATATATATTTATAAATATTGTATATGTTTGTATATAAAAAAATAATTATTTATCATATTATCATTATATTAAAGTTTATGTTTTTTTTTAACTGTCTTTTTCTTTCTTGACAAACTTTTACAATTATAATTTTTTTTCAACCCAACATTTAATACATTTTTTTGTTTTCGTTTTAACGTTGTTTCTTTCTCTGTCTTTTCTTTGTTCTATATCTATCTCGCTTTATTGCGTATGGTGGGCACATGGCACAAGGTTTTCTCATTCTCGTTTTTTATACATAATTTTGTTTCTCCTTTTCAGTTGTCACATAACATTAACATAACATTTCTTTTCAATTTGTTCGCTTTGTTATTTTGTTTATTTAAGCTGTTATATTTTATGCGATACCCTGTAAACTTATAATGGTTAATTGCTATTTAGTTTATACAATTTTGTAAATATTGCAACTTTCTTTTTTTACAGGCACTTAACCTTGGTATACTACTACTAAAAAAAAAACAAAGAAATGTTTTTAAATTACAAATAAAACAAGTGTTTACAAAATAAAAATGTTTTTGTATAACAGTTTTGTTAGAATTGAGCATTACTGTTATATACACACATATTTGTGTATAAATAATATTCATGTTTTTCTGCTACAGTGTGACCAGATATTTGTTGTTAAAGCTTTAAAATATTAAGTTAGCTAGCTGCACATTAACTGGGTTTAGTTACATTTCGTTTCATTTTTTTTCTCTCTTTCGTTTTAAATCGTTAGCTGGTCACACTGCAAGCAATTCACTTTTACTTTTACTTCCTACTCTCTTTCATCCTTTCTTGTTTTGTTTTTTTGTTTGTTTTCTCGTCGTACTACTACTACAGTCGTACAGTTTTTGGCAACTGTCGTCGCTGCGTTGCCGCTGTTATATTTAATCGGCAAACGCTTTTCGCTTCGCTTCGTTTTTTGTTTTGTTTTGTTGTTTATTCGTCTTCTTTTCGTTTGGTTTTCTTTTGACGGAATGTTCGTGACTGGGGGGAATGCATTGTATTGTATAACAGTTTTAATGAATTATGGGAATGCATCGGTTTTGTTGCAGTATAACAGTTTTCGTTAATTTTAATAAAAACGTTTCTAATATTCTGGTTGTCTTTTTTGCGACCGTATAACAGTTGCTCTCTAGTGGTAATACATATTATATATAACAGTTACGTTAATCTGTAAACTTGTCGCGTGTAACGGCAATGGGAATTTTCTATTTGTATAACAGTTGGAATGTCAACTTGACTACTGTCACGTATAACAATTGCCGTAACAGTTGAACGCTCGTATAACAGATATAACAGTTAACAGCGCGTGTTAAAATGCGTACGCACTGGCGGCGGTGGTGGCGCTCTTCGACGTCTTTCAACCGACACCGACACCGCTGCCGCTGCCGCACCGTTGCTCGTTGATGCCGCTGCGGCACCACGACTATGCAACGTTGCTGCATGACCGTTGCCGTTAATATTCACAGCAGCTGCTGCTGCTGCCTCTGCTGCCGCTTCGTCGCGCAACTTTTGCTTTTGATCGCTGAGACGTGCACTGAGGCGATGCACCTTCTCCGGGCTGAGTATGTTAATCCTTGTGCTCTTTGCGCTTAGCTGTTGGCCAGGAGAAGCTATAAAAGACAAAAATTAAATTATAACAGTTTATTGTTGTTAACCTAACCTAACTTAAAGCTATATATAATAGATATCTAAATAAAATCCAATCATACTTACAGTTATTGCTCTGTCGCTGCGCTGTCGCTGTTGTGTGTCTTTGGGCCAAATGTTTGATGGGCGAAACGGTACGTGGGCGTGTCGGCGATGGGCAGTTGCTGCCGTTGCCCGCTGGGGGCTTACGCTGATGCGTTTTGCCTTTGCTATTGGCTTCCACACGATTAGTGCTGGTGCTGGACGCTGCACGTTGAGCAACATTAACCAGGGGCAGCGTCATCTTGTGCTTCTTCGGCAGATAATCACAGGTAGATGCCACAGCTGAAGTTGCAGCCGCAGTTGCAGCCGTTGTTGCTGTTGGCTTTGACATTGGCGTTAATGTTGACGCTGATGGCTCATCTATGGGATTGGGTGATGCTTTTGAGCGCTTCTTAATGCCAGCTGGAGCAGCTGCTAAATGCTCCAAGGATTCGGCCTGCTGCAGCTCTGGAAGCGCCGTTGATAGCTGTCGTCGGCCAAAGATTGGCGTCTGATTGATGCGCTGCGTGCTGCGACGCTGCGGTGGCGCCGCGCTGCCACCATTGAGTGTCGCCTCATGCTCGAGACGTTGGAACATTTTCAATGCCACCGGTGGCGTCTTGAAGAAATTTCGCATCGAATGCTGAGCATGACTGAAATTGCGGCGATTCGCCTCCTCGAGATGCTCAAATTTACTGCGGCATTGATGCAAACGATTGCGCATATCCTCAAAGGTCGAACGATGCTCCACAGCGGGGGGGTGAGGAGGCGCGGCAGGAGGTGGCGGCGTTGATAGACGCGGTGGTAGTGGTGGTGGTGGTGGAGGAACCGAAGCCGGAGTCGGAGCAGGAAGCATAGATGACGCTGGCATCATTGGACTGGCATTCACCTCATTGTAATTGAGGCTTGTATCATAGCTGGAATCGACATCTGAATAATTATTCAAATCGCGTACATCGTTCAATTGCAGCTCAGCACCTGGACGCAGATCTACCAAATAGCCCTTCTCACTAAAGGGACGACATTTCTTCAGCGCCTGCTTTAGTACACGCTCCGTGGACATTGTCTCCGGCCGCTGCTGTTGGTTGCCAAGGAAACGTTGACGTCGACGGGCGCGCATGCTGTCGCGCAAACGTTCACCGCTGGGTGAAAAATCCTTGCCCAGATGCGGTGATTTTGGTATATCCTGTGCCCGCATCACCACATTCTCCATGTGCTCCACATTCTCCTTTTCATCCAGCTGAGCAGCAGCGGCATCGCAACAACTTGTTGGCGTTTCCGGTGGCACGGCGGCGATTGGGATCGATGATAGCTGAGAGCCGATTGTCTCTGTTAAATTATCCAGGCTACGCTGCGATGTCGGGGATAGCGCATCCTCGGAGCTTATATAGCTATCCTGAAAGTTCTCAATCTCATGCAGCAGCTGTGCCGGCGGCTGTTGTTGTGCAGCCAAATGTTGACGCAATTGCTCCAACCAAACGTATAGCGTTTCGAAGCACGGACGCATATCCGGATTTAAATCGCAGCAAACGAACGCAACCTTGACAAACGCCTCCGGGCAAGAAGAACAGAATTTTTCACGAAACTCCTGCTGATTTAGACTAAAGTCAGAATTGCGTGGCATATAATCCGGATCAGCTTCGACGCGTCCAATGATCTATGTTGGCCAAAAAAAAAAGAGTCAAAAGGTATTACAAAGTTTTACATAAATGTGTCCCCGTGGGAGGAGCTTACCTCGCATAACATAATGCCAAAGGAGAAGACATCAACTTTCTCGTCGTATTTGAGGCCCTTCATCATTTCGGGCGCCATCCAATATGGATTGCCCACAACCGTGTAACGCTGTCGTCGCTGGCGACTTTTGCTGCGCCTTAATGTACCGCTCGGCGACATGGCATTGAAATCGAGGCCCGTCGTACTCGAACCGGTGGCAGTGCCAGAAGAGGCTGGGCTACCACTAGCGCTGGCACCTGGTAATCGTGGTGCATCGACGCTGCGCGCCAAACCAAAATCGGCCACAATAACCGAATGATCCTCGCGGACAAGGCAATTCATCGAATTGAGATCACGATGGATGATATTCATGGAATGTAAATAGCTCATGCCGCAGGCAATATCCCGGGCAAGGCAAACCCTTTGTGCCCAACTGAGCGTTTGTCGCGGATCATGGATGAGTTCCTTAAGGCAACCGCCTGCCACATATTCCGTAACCATATGCAATTTCTTATCCTTGTAGAGGACACCGATAAATTTAAGGACATGCCGATGATCGAGTAGACGTAAGACGGCAACTTCTTTGATAAAATTACGTTGCGCCTCCTCATCGGCCCGATGCAGTTCCTTAAGGACCATCAATTCACCGGTTAAGCGATGCGTCACCTTATACACCTTGCCAAAGAAACCCTCGCCCAGTTTCTCGCCCATCACCAAATCGGATGCACGAAATATCCGTTGCGGTTTTTGTACAACGCGACAGCTTTGCGTACGGGATAAATCATAAAGTTGCGGATGTGCCGTATGCTGCTGTGCCGTATGCTGTTCATCGAGTAGTTTCGATAGACTGGAGCAACGTTCCTTTTCCTTCATAAGCGGTTGCTGCTCTTGTTGCTGCTGCTGCTGCTGGTGGTGTTGTTGTTGCTGCTGCTGTTGCAGTTGCAGCTGAACATTTTGTACGGTTTGTTGGCGCATTTTACGCGCTTTCCCACTTTGCTCAATCCCACCGGATTTATTATAAAGACGCTCACGTCCGCCCACCTCAACGCTGGATGCGGATGTGCTAAGCGGCAGGATTAGCGTCGATGCGGAACTGGCACGTTGTATGTCCGCTTGACTGCAACTGCGGCACACCTGGACAGGATCATGCTCAACGGTCAATTGGAGCATCTTATCGCTGCTCCGTATCAGCTTATCAATCTGCTCCACCGACGAATTGCTAACGGGCGTCCCATTCACCTCCAGTATACGATCGCCGATGTGCAGATTCGTCAGATTCACATCGATCCTGGGAAGAACAAGAAGCAATCGCAATCGGGATAAAAAAAAAATGCATTAAAAATGGATAAAAAGCAAAAATTAATTTTTTAATTTAATGGAAAGCGTTTTAATAAAGATTTAATTTAATTTAATTTAATTTATTTATTATACGCTTGCAGTGATATATATATATATATATATATATGCTTCGATCTATTCGTGGTGTATATAACTATATATCAGAAAAGTTGGATCATGTAGCTGCTATAGGTCCGATCTATCCAACAAATTTGTATTATAAATTCAAAATAACTGCACGAAATAATATATTATAGTTATATATTCTTGATCAGCACAATGATAACGGTATAAAATATATAAAAATATATACATATAGAATTCGATTTCAATTTTTTTTATATATATATATACTCTGACTTTCCATATATAACTGTATAATCAGGTATGTTAATTATAAATTAGGTTTTTATATTGGAAATAAAAATTTGACCGATTTGCCTGTATTTCCCTTCTTATAAACAATATACAAATCGAACTGCAAGGCTATATAAAATTCGGTTTACCGAAGTTTGCTATTATTATTATTATTTTTTTTAAATTTGTTATTATTATTATTTTTACCTATATGAAGCACAACAACGATCCACCACCGAGGTTAGCAGGGAGAAGGCGTATTTGCCAATACGACCATAAAATTTGCAAATTAAACTTTTCACAAGCGACACACAGTAAAACAGACAAAAAAAAAGGAGCAAACGAAAGAGAAATGGAGAGTGAAAGAGAGAGAGAGGAAGAGAGAGAGAAGAGTCTTAGAAGGTGAGAGAAAGCTTGCCACCAACATCAAACGGTGAAATAAAAAATTAATTATTATTAATCATAATTAGTAAATTATTGTATATCTTTTTAGTTAAACTTTTTTAATAAAATACACTTGAGCTTTTTAAGCTCATTAAAGCTTTAATATTAACGGTTAAAAGAAGAGAAAACTACGAATTAATTAACTTAATAAAAAGTGATATTTACATATAAAAAACATGTTTTCATTATGTTAGTTTTAAGACTTGACATAATTGTTTTATTCTTGATTAGTTATATTAGTAAGTTTTTAATTTATAAAATTAGAATTTATTCACTCTAATAAGAGTTAAAATTTTAGTTAATAATAATTAGTTGTTTGTATATGTAATTAGATTGAATTTTAGTATTTAAAAGATGTTTGCAAAACGAATAATAATTAAAAATAATCTAATATTCTCGAAAAACATTTTATATTAAATTTTATTTTATTTTTTTTAAGATTCAATTAATATTATTTTTAATTAATTAAAAATATTCAGAAATTTTACTTTTGATAATATAAAACAAATATCATTTTTTTAAATTATTTTAATAATGAAATATTTGTAGAATTTAAATGAAAATAATATTTAAACTAATTAATTATTATTATTAAATTATTTCATCTCTACGTTTAGTTAATTGTTCTAGATTATTGTAATTTCTTTAGTTCAGTAAATTTTTTAAGTTTCGAATTTTTATTTAAAAAAAATATAAATATAAATACTGAATACAATAAATGGAATGTAAAAATATTTTTTGTGACGAGGATAACTTACTCGGTTATACGAACAGTGGGACAACCATCGTCCAAGGCGCCACCATCGACACGAAGACCGGGTGTCGCATCCTTTGGAATGTCAACCAAACGTATTGAATGCATGGGCTTTCCCGCATTCGTGATGCGGGCACGGGCATCGAGGGGCAAACGTTTGCCATAACATTGGCCGCAATAAAGTTTGGAGCGTTCGACCAACGCATAGGATTCGCCTTCGCCAATGAATGAACCGCAGGCATGGCAGCAAAAGCATTCCGGATGAAATTTATGCTCGCCAGCGACCATTACCGGTCCGGTTATAACGGCCGTACACTGCTGACACGCATCACCAAAACGGGCATAATAATCCTCACGGCAATACAGTATATTCTCACGCTCAAAATACCAACTATGCAAATGAGAATCGCATACCGAGCACCTAAAGCAATCGCAATGCCATTGCTGCCCCAGCGCCACAACGATCGCCTCATCCGTTGTCCTCCTCTTCTCTTTGTGCTTCTCTTTCTGATTGTGTTGCTGATTCTGCGCCAGCAGCGGACACAGGCAGCTGGCGCATGTGGCTACAGCATTGGCAGAACGATGCTGCTGCTGCTGCAGCTGCTGCTGCGGCGGTTGGCGTTGCTGCTGCTGCTGCTGTTGCTGCCTCTGCAGTTGTTGCTCCTTTTGTCGCTGCATGAAAAGATTTACGGTTTCTGTATGTGTGTGTGTGTGTGTGTGTACTGCACTTAGCTAAAAGAGAAATAATAGAAATAAAATAGGTAAGAGAAAGAGAGCAAGTGAGATTTAGATATAGCGTTGCCAGACTGTTTCGACGCTAACTAAATATTTCATATTTTTGTTTTTTTTTTCTTAGCTACATTATACTATTACTGCATATAAATAGATAAATAAATAAATAACCTAATATAAAATATATATTTTAATTTATCTAGCCTGAAATAAATAAATAACCTATAAAATATATATTTTGATTAATCTAGCCTGATAAATTAAAAATGTCATTACCATTAATTAATAAATTAATTTCTATATGTAGCTAATTTATAAACCAAACACCTCTAAATGTGTATATTTTAAGCTTAAACTCATTCTACAGTTAAATTAAAAGTAGAAGAAAAAAAAATGTTATCTATGTAGAGTAAAACGGAAATATATTTATTATTAAATAATTTCCTTTAATAAGACATTTATTGATAGCAATAATAAAAAAAAATGTAATCGCATACTTGCATATGATTCATTGCTTCTTCGAATGCAATTTATAAACTAAGCAAATTCCAATCAGACAGCGCGTTTTGTTTTTATTAATCATGCAATATTATTATATAGAGCGAAAACTGCCAAAATATCATATATCTTATCCTTAGTCACAGCTCTATGTGCAGCTATAAAATAGCCAACTGGACAACACTGTCAAATAACGAATTATTTTCAGTTGCAACGATCTGGCAAGGCTTTTCTCGAATGAACCGGTTTTCCATATTCAAAATATTAGTACTGCATAAACGAACAGTATGACAAAAACCTCAATAAACAAATTAAATTATATGATAACTAATAATAAAAAAAATAATAATACAATGATATTAATAATTTCCAATTTATAATATAGAAATGAATGTTGATGAAAATTAATGCAATTAATTTATATTAATGAATTGAAAGTAAATTAAATCAAAAATATTTAATTTGATCCGAATCAATGTACGTTATAAACAATTGAATGGGGGTGGCATAGTAAAACATAGTAGTAATAATAATTATAAAAATAATATTATTAATAATAATTTGATTGGAATCTGTTGTTATTGACCGTGAGAGATAATGTTGTTGCATGCGTGTGTGTGTGTGTGTGTGTGACTCGATTCTTGACCAATTACTATATAAACAAATGACTCGATACGCATTATAAATAGTAACAGTGCTTAATATAATATATGTTATACTAATACATTCATGACTAGTTTGTTTAAAGCAAGTGGGAACATTTAACTGTGTCATGACGACGTTTATATACCCTTCCCGGTGAACCCTAACGCAAATTTTTGATAGTTTTAGTTATTTGTTGGAAAACAAAATAAATTAAGTAATACAAATTTAAAAAAAAATTACATATAAACAATAGTTTTAACATACAATACACATATGTATGTAATCGTACTTCTAAAGTGCAACTAAATTTTCAGTTTGTTCATATAAATAATTATCAAAAATCATAAATTTAATATTATATACTTCTTCCTATCGAAGATTTTTTCGCCTGTTTTCATGTTGCATGGTAAAATTATAATACTCTCTCTCTCGGCTAGGGTATTAAAAACACAAATGACGAATGCACAAACACAAAGTATAAAAAACAGACACACACACACACACACATATATAGCCGCACATACATAGAAGTTATTATTATTGTTGTTGTCGTTGTTGTTGATGATTGAAATGTGTGTGGGGGAACGGGAACAACAAAAACAACGGCAAACGACATCGCATTAACAAATAGTAAAAAATAACTTAAGTTCTTCTTGTTGTTGTTTTTTAATTTATTATTTTCTTCTCAATGTTGTTGTTGTTGCATTCTTACACACGCATACAAAGCTATTGCTGCCAAAAACTATATACACATATACACACACACTTACATAATTTTTTTTTTATTTTATATTTCGCTGCTGCTGCTGCTGTTGTGTTTTTGTCATTGTTTACCACACATTGCCAATTTATATTTAATATTAATTGACATTTCTATACACATAAAATTTTCAGTTAGCCGGTCGCACGTTTTTGGGGTACTTTAATATACTGCACAGAATACGAAAATAAAAAAAACAAATGCATTTGTTTAAAACAAAAAAAAAACCAAAATGAGACTAGTAGCGTTACAGTGTGACCGTAGCCGTTAAAAATGAAAATACAGCAAAACATTAATACACATACAAAAAATACTAAATCCAATAAACTGAGAAATACCAGACATTTGTTATATTTTCTTAAAATGACATTTAATATTGAATTTTTTATTAATTTACAAGAAATGATCCCAATTGAATTAAAATATGATGATTATAAGCTTTATGTTTTTTTCGATAAGTATCGACAATTATCGATAAGTATAACTTGGTCACACTTCGAGCGACGCGTCGGAATTGGCGTTCTGTTTGAAAAGTTAAAATGTAAAAAAAAAAAATACCGATTCACATAATTCCAGTTTTCAACTAGAAACCAAAGGAATATAATAATGGTCAAACATTGTTATTGTTATCTTATTAAACAATTAATTGTACATTTGCGTATTTTCCTTGTGTTTTTATTTAACATGAACACCATTTGTTCCATTTGCCTAATAAACATGTTAATTATGTAAATAAATAAATCAATTGGACAATTTTTTATGATACATTTTGTTAAAATTTCAATTTACTACATAAGCAAACAATAGAAATAATAATGATAATAAAAATAAAAAATAATAATAATAAAAATAAAAAAAATTAATAATAATATATAAATTGTATGTACAGGGGAATTATATATATATAATCATTGCAATTATATATATTTTCGATCGCCTCTCGATCGTTTTTATTGCTTTTATCCTTGTGGCAAATTTTTGGTATTTGTTGTTTCTAATTCCGCCTCGACAACAGCCTGCACTTGATCCTGAAAGTCGCGTCGCTCCTGTTGACGCACCAGGTCATAGTATAATCCACGTTTCGCCATCAGTTCATCATGTTTCCCCGTCTATAAATAAGTTAATTAAATATTTAATTGAATATTGACTGAAGCACTTGGATGGACGGACACCCACCTCAACAACACGACCCTGATCCATGACCACTATTAGATCCGCATTCCGTATGGTTGATAATCGATGGGCTATAACCAATGTGGTGCGATTTTTAACGGCAGTTTCTAAAGCTTTTTGTACCTCCGCCTCGCTGGTGGCATCCAACGCGCTTGTCGCCTCATCCAATATGAGTACACGAGGATTCTTCACCAGAGCCCGTGCGATGGCAATGCGTTGCCGCTGTCCACCGCTCAATTGGGCACCACGTTCACCCACCTGAGTATCATAGCCATCGGGTAATTCCGTAACAAAATCATGGGATTGGGCCAACTTTGAGGCAGCATAAACATCACTTTCACTGGCATCCGGTTTACCGTAGCGGACATTCTCCAAGATGCTTGTGGCGAACAGCACCGGTTGCTGCTCAATAAAGCCCAAGACATTGGATCGTAGCCAATACGGCGATATATCCGATAGCTTATAGCCATCGATTTTAATATTGCCTGAGGTAGGTTCATAGAAGCGCTCCACCAGTGCGGCGATTGTTGATTTACCCGAACCGCTCGCTCCAACCAAAGCAACCGTTTGGCCCGGACGCAGCGTTAGGTTAAAGTCCTTAAGCACAATCTGGGGGGGAAATTGGAAAAGAATTTTCTAATTAGAATAGGAGGCGGAAAAGGATTTGGTTTGCTCACATGATCCGGCCGCATGGGATAGGCAAAGGTCACATTCTCGAAGCGTATCTCGCCATGTATGCGCTCCTGCGGTATTATGTAGCCTCGCAGTAGATCCACCTTGGGCTGCAGGGCGAGAAACTCAAAGATCCGACTGCCAGCGGTCATGCCGCGTATCATGGTGCCAAGGAGGACGGAACCTTGCGATAACGAGCGCTGCACGCCCTGCGATGCCACCAGAAAGGCCATCAATGCGCCCGGCGTTAGGCTCTCCGTGGACATTAGATGGCCGCCCATAAAGAGTGTGGATAGGACAAGTGTGTTAAGGAAAAAATTGGTTAAGCCCTGAAAGATGGCAATGCCATAGCCCAAATCTTGAGCAAGGCGTGCCGCCTCATTCGTTTCGTTTTCGAATAATTGCATCTCGCGATATTCACAGGCGCTGGACCGTACGGTGCGTATATTGGATAAAGCCTCTTCGCAGACGCCAGTGGCACGTTCCGCCTGCCAAAGCGGGGGGTGGGGGAGAAGGATTTTATTTAATATAAAAAATATAAATAAAATTTTAAGCTTAAAATGGATTCTTATATGCATCATCACCTGAGCCTGGGAACTTTTACTGAGCGCACGTAATGTCCGTCCCAAATAGGTCATGAACATGACAACACAAGGCACACTGGCCAATGCTATAGCCGCCATATGGGGCGATATCATAAACAGGGATATGCTGCCGCCAATCAGTTGAGCACTGCTCCTTAAGCCATGTGCCACAAATTGTTTGAAGGATGTCTTAAAGTCCTGAACGTCGGCTGTTAAACGATTTACTAGCTCACCGGTGCGATTCTCATCAAAGAATTTGATATCCTGTAGTATAATCTGTTTAAACAAATCCTGCCGCATCCTGGCCGCCATCTGTTCACCAATGCGACTCAATAAATAGATATACATAAAGGTGAAACCCGATTGCAACATATATAAACTGAGTAAATTGCTTGCCGGCTTGCTAACATCCTTCACAAATGAATTGTGTATGGGATCCATAACATAGGTATTCGCATACCTCGCCAGCGTATTGACCAGATCACCCAAAAGATTGGGTATGCGTATATTGATAAAAGCCACAACGAGCGCCGCCTGCCAAGCAAAACAGGAAATGATAATAAATCAATTTCCAAAATAATAACAGTCTGTTATGCCCTTGCGGTGTATAAATTCTTGAGAAGATTGGGGGCTATAGAAACTGAATTTGTGCGACTCACGAATATGGCGCCAAGTAGCTCCCACGTATGTGGCTCCAGATACGACCAGAATCGTTTCCAATCAAAATGTTGACTCTCATCCTGGACTAGTGTGTGCTGTATGACGCCTGTTAGACGATTCCCTGGCTCACATAATGCCCATCTACTGCTCCAGCAGCATCGCAGCGCCACACCCACGCCCAGTGTGGTGCCACCCCAAAGCAGCGCACGTGTTGTATATAAAGCGCGACTGGCACCAGGTGCACCGCCTCCTCCGCCTACTCCTCCTCCGCCTTTTTTTTGGCATCTTGCTTTGGGCATCAGATGCAGATGCTGCTGCTGCTGTCGGATTAGGCGGCTGGCGTTTGGTAGGCGTGGCAGCTGTTGCAATATGCTCCGACTGTTGATGATGACATAATCAAAAACAAAAAAACATTTCATACAGAAAGAGATTTTTTTTTTTTTTATCATTTACAAACGCTTTCACACCATGTGTGACCAAGGGGTGGGGCAGGGGTTTGATTTTACCTTTGCATATCGTTGCGGTTGCAATTATTTAGTATTAAACGCAACATTACTGGGTCTCGTTGATCGCACTTAAACTTATGTATATAAAAATAAAAGAATTAACAAATATAATGCCAGCGTTAAGGCATTTAACTAATTGTTAGATTTAACCTTAATAATAATAATAATAACATATACACATGCAAGTTCAGCGATAAGCGCTTAACGATAATCCGATAGCAACAAAAAAAAAAATACCAAAAAACGCCATAAATATCGCATATATCGTTTACCACTGTGAATTCAATTACACAAGAATTAATTTTATTTATACAATTTTTTTAATTATATTTATTATTCCAATTTGAAAGGTATGCTTGTTTAAATATCTATTTTTTATAAAATGCAGCATTTAATAAATATACCAAAAAGCAGTATATGGCATAAGGTACCAATTTTCAAATTGTACCATTTACCCAAGACTTGAACCGGATCAATCGTACAATTCGCGTTCTTCATTTGAAATATTATTTTTATGAAAACTAAATAATTTTAACAATTTAAAAAGATGCGTATCAATTAGTATCCATATCGCTCTTATTGTCATCATCATTATCATCATCGTCGTCATCATCATCATCATCATCATCATCATCGATGCCGCTATATTCCTCATCGGAACTACTTGAATCGGAATCGGATATCCAATCGTGGGCATTTTTGCCAGGTATGAGAACTTTCCATTGATCAAGCTTGTGGAGATCCAAAGCATAGAAATCATTAAGGGTATGCTGTTGGTCGTTCTCCTCGTAGAGACCACCGAATATATATAAAATGCCCCGGCAGACACAGAGTCCGGCATTCATACGGGGCGTGGGCGTATTTCCAGAATCTTGAGCCTTTGGAAATAAACTTGGTATGGAACTCACATAGGGATTTGAGCTGGTACTGGGTCCACCGACGGTTACAGTGAATATGCCATCACTGCTGGTGGTGGACACTGTTTTTACAGGTTCAACTGGCGCATCACCCGACATTTCTATATCCTTGGGCATCTCATCCTTATTCTTTTGCGCCGTAGAATTCTTTATCTCCAGTTGTCGCCAGGATTTGTTAGCCAAATCAAATGCCAGCAACTCATCACCGAACTGACCCTCAACATTCTCCTCATCCTCGTTCACATCCATAACACCGCCAAAGCAATACGCCTTCCCATTTGGCGCCACAGTGCAGCCAACGCTATTGCGAGGCTTTGGATGATAGCCACCTGGTTTAATGATGCTCCACTTGTATTTGTTGTCTTCGCCAGACTCTGAAATCGCAACAAAAATTTATATTAAATTATTAAATAATTTATAATTTATTTACTATCGACATCCAGTGAAAACATATCCGTGTGCGTGATGCCGCGATCCAAATCCTTCTTCATCGATGTCCTGGAATAGCCACCCCAAATGTAGATTTTGCCATCTGATGATGCCGCAATGCAACCGCCGGAACGAACCGCTGGTGCAACAGTACCGGAAATTTGTATTGGTTGCCATTGATAGGAATCCAGTGAGAAGATATGTACGTCATTATAATATTGATAGGATTGATTATTATCATGAAAGCCGCCAAAGATGACAAGACGCTTCTTGGAGGCGGTCATGCGGTGACCGCTTCTTGGACTTGGGCCATTCGGTGACTTCACCTTTGTCCATTGTCGTGTCTTCAGGCTGAAGGACCACAGATCCTTGTAGTGATAAAACTGCGATTGCGAAGGACTCGCATGCTCACCGCCAAACAACTGCCAAGGATACGGTACGGAACATAAGTTATAATTAATTAACATTTATTATTTTTATATAATTCCAAATGGATTTACCCATAATTGACCACCGTCTGTGGCAATGGCAACCATTTGATGGCCACTACGTGGAGTTGGACCCGCGGGCGAACGCAATTGTTTCCATTCGCTGCGCGATATATTATAAAAGTAGAGATCGTTATAAACAGAAATTTTGGCGCCATTATATAGTTCACCGCCAAAAAGAATTAATTCCTCTTTTTCGGGATGCGAAACTATCGTGAAATTGGCTCGTGGCGTTGGCGGGGAACAAATATTTTCAGTTATTGTTTTAATTTCATTCTCTTGCTCTTCCAGGGACTTGACAACCTCAGCTATATCGGTCTATAAAGATTGGACATGCAAACGCAGATAAAATAATTATTCGATTTATTTAAATAGCAAAAAAAATGTTTGCGATTTACTTCGCCAAGTTTTTGCAGCAATTTCTTTTGTTTAGCCGCCTGTTTCTTGTCCGTTTTCATAGCTGTTTTTTCGGCTCCTTTGCCTTTCTTTTTGTTTTTGTCTTTCTTAACCATTTTTTAATTGTATACAAATTTACTTTTTTAATGAACAACCGAGAGCACGTTTTATAATTTTTTGTTTTTTTTTTGTTGTGGATTGCTTTCAAAATCATGGATTCAGTATTTCAATTTGGTATTTTGGTATTTTAGTATTTTGTTACTGCACAACAGTGTTGACAAGAATAATAAAAATAGTTTCATTACAAAATAAAAATTAAATAAAAACAAAATGAAAACTATGTTATTGAATTATATTAAAATGTGTTTAGCAAATATTTGTTTTTCTATTTTCATTAGAGAGTACTAGTTTAATTCGGCAATTGTAAAATGTATTAAAGCTATGTGACCGTTTGTTCAAAAATATTTATGTTAACATGGGCGCTGTTAGTTAACAGTGTGGTACACTGTTAATGGAAAGAGTCTGTCTTGAGCTAACAGACTGGCAACACTTACAAAAAGTCGAGTTGGCATTTGTACTCGAAAAATTCCATTTAATAATAAAAAAAAAACATAATTTAATTTAAACCAAATATTTAAACACGTAAATGTTTCGTAAACATACTGCAAGTACACGTAATTAAACAACCAATTTTTGTGTAAGTCTTTTAAATTGTACAAAACAAAATTACTAACAATTAAAATTAGGCCAAAAAGAAAACGGAAAAAAGAAAGGCACAGGAGTGACACCTTGTGTTTGTGCGTGAGTGAGAGAGCGGAGACAGTGGCAATATGTGTATGTGTGTGTGTGTGTGTGTGTGTGTGGCTGCTAATGTTATTTTTACAAAAATATATTTATGGATAATATCAGCTAATCAGCTGCTTAATGCCTAATTATGTGCTTGTACATACATACGTACGTACGTACGACGTATTCAAATGTAGTGCTGGCAAAGATCCCTTTACCTCTCTTGCGTACACTTAAGCACTTGCTGTTATTACATTTGAGCATTTACAACCCCGTGTGCGTGTGTGTGTGTGTCGTGTGTGCGTACAAGTTGTATTTGCACTTTGTCTGTGGCGATTGCCGTTCTCTCTTAGGTTTCCTTTTTGCTCTCTTTCGATCGCATTCATTTGTTTTTTTTTTACCTTTTCTGGTACCTTAAACATTTTTAAATAATTATATAAACAAAAATATTCAAAATCAAATAATAATTATATTATTATACATGTAGTATTCACGCATATCGACAATGTTGTCCATGTGTAAAAACGCCGCAGAGCAAAGCAAAACCTGCTGTGTCAAGCAGCACAACAACAACAACAAACGCATACAAAGCGAATCAGTGTTAAAAAAAAAACGACAAGAGGCGAATGGTGTAGGCAATGGAGCGGGGATAAAGAGTGCATAGCAAATGTCCACGTAAACTTTTAGCTCACTGTGCTTATTGTTGTTATTTTATTGGATAATTTTAAAAACAACAAAAACCAAAAAAAAAGTAGTGCAAAGCAGGTTGACAGTTGTAAGCGAGTTTATTTCGTTAAAAGTTTTCATAAAGTGCTTAATTATTGGGAAACAAAATGCAAATAATTTCTCTTCTTTTTTCGTGTTCTTTGCTTTAAAGCTTCCAGATTGTAAAAGACATTAAAGAAGACAAATTCTTTATAATTTCATTTATTTATTCTTTATAAAGAATATTAAATAATATTAATATTTAAATAAAATTGTAGTTTATTTTTGGTTAGAGTAGGCTAGAAACATAGAGAAACCAATTTGAGGAAGGAAGACATTCATATTAAAATAAATCGAGTTTTATTTTATTTGCATATTAAATTCACTTATTGGTTTTTCTTCTAATTTTAAAGCTTTCTATAATTGTATATAATATTTTTGTATATTTGTATGTAGATTAATAAATAGCTAAACTGGCAACACCATTAGCACAGCTGTCATTTCAGTGGCATATGGCAACGCTACACAAAAATAACTGTTAAGAAAATTTGTTGAAAAAGCAAAATAGTTTTGTGCTTTGACAATCAGCAAAATAAAAAGAGACAAAAAAAAAACGGGGGGAAAAGGGGGAAAAAGGATAAAACGTTGTAAGAGAAATGACAAAAAAAATGTTTGAAATTTTCATTGTTTCGTTTTGAAATAAAATATTCATATAAAGATAAATTATAAATCAAGTTTTTCTTTCACAGTGTGAAGAGCTAAAGCAGTGCAACAAAATGTTGCAATACAATGCCAACTGGCTGCAAACGCCACAGCAGCAGCAACAGCAGCAGCAGCAACAACAACAACTGCATCAACAGCCGCAGCTACAGCCGCAACAACAACAACAGCCGCAGCAGCTACAACAACAGCCGCAGCAGCTACAACAACAACCGCAACATCATCACTTGCCACAAATGCTTCATACACAGCAAGCTCCGCTCGGTCTCCAACAAGTGCAACAACAACCACAGCAACAACAGCCGGAGCCGATGCCGCAACTTTATGCTAGCCAAATGTTTCAGCATCAACAACAACAACAACAACCGCTGCCGCTGCCGCTGCCGCCATTGCCAGCTGCGTCTCAAGCGTATTGGCCAGAGGAACATCAGGCCATCAGCTACAACAACTATCAACCCACGCAGCCGCTGCTTTATGCGGCAGCGCCAACAACAACAACAGCAACATCACAATTTTATCAGCAAGCGGAGCCAACGCAGCAGCAACAGCAGCAACAACAGCAGCAGTTGCCCGCTATTGATGTGTTTGATAACAATAATAGCAGCAAAAATGATGGCTGGGGCGATTGGGGTGATTGGAATGATAGTGGCGCCAACAGCAGCAGCAATAACAACAACAACAGCAACAACATCAATCACAATGAACCAACGCCGTTGGCAAATCTTGTTGAGGATTCGTTTAGCTTGCAGAGCGAAAACAGCAGCTGGATGGCTTTTGGTAGCAGTAATAACAACAACAACAACAACAGCAACAACAATAATGAAGTTGCCAAACCGTTGGAATTACCTCCATTGCTATCGCCTTCAGTTGAACAGCTGACAGCTGTGACAGATCCTGATTTAAATGCAATTGTACCGCCGCGCGCCTTTCAAAATCAATCACCAATAGCAACAGCAGCAGCAGTAGGAGCAGCAGCAGCAATAGGAGCAGCAGCAGCAGCAACAACGAGTGCTTTGCCGCCGCCTGTGTTGGATAATAATGCATTGGGTAATCCCTTCAAGCGTGCTGGTGGGCTAAGTAAACGTGTGAATATATTGGAGACAGCAGGTGCAGCAACGCCAACAGCGCCAGCAGCTGTTGCACAACTATTGCCAACAGTAGCTGCAGCGACATCGGTATCAATGCTGTTGCCGGAACAACAACCGGAACAGCAGCCGCAGCCACAGGAGAATCAGGAAGTGCTTTTAGCTGCACCAAATGATGAGCGTGCGCAATATTTGCAAACAAGTCATTTGTCCGAACAGCCAGAGGAGATTAATGAAAGTAACTGGGAGGCAGATGGCCTATTGCCGCCGCCAGGACTATCACGTTTGGTGCTTGGCCAACCGGAGCTGGTGGAGCAGCAGCGTCTTGTCACTGGGACAGAGCAACCGCTAAGCAATTTGCTGCCAAATGCATTGCATATGGCTGAGCGTCAGGCAGATGGTGAGGATACCTCTGAGGGTGAGCAGCAGCAACAGCCTATGCGCAGTGATATTTATCAGCAACAGCAACAGGTGCAGCAGCAGCATCTGCAGCAGCAGCAACAGCAATTGCAGCAGCAGCAGCAGCAACAACAGCAACAGTTGACGAGTCGTCGCGTTGTAACCGGCGTGGAAACTCAAGAAACTGTCGTTCTATCCGGTGAACAGCGTGAAGTGGTGCTAGACGGTGAAAATCTAGAGGATCAGCAGACAATAATGCAATCCATATCGCTATCGGTGCCGTCGACAACATCATCAGTGACCTCAGCACCTGCCGGGGAGCCGGAAACGGAACAGCATCAACATCAACATCACATTAACAACGAGGAACATGAAGCTGGAGCGCTGCAGCAGCCGCAATCTTCGCTGTTGCTGGACAAGAAACATGTACGGACACAGCCACGTCCAGGCGCTTCACTTGATCTTGAGTCGGAGGACGAGTCGGAGGACGCATTGCTGTTTAGTGATAGGCATGAGACGACCTCGCGTCGTCAAAACGATGATCGCAATTTGCGCAGTTTGCGCGGCAGTCGACGTCGCTACAACAACAGCAACAATAATAACAACAACAGCAATAATACTAGCAACAATTATGAAGATGAAACAGAGGATTCGGTACGTGGTGGTGGTGGTGGTGGTCCTAGTGCTGGCCACAATGAGAGCCACAATAATAGCAAAACTTCACGTGATGTTAAACGTCGCACACGCGATCCAGATGCTCAAAGACGGCATGAGCCGCGCGAGAGAACCGAACGGGAGCGCGAGCGTGAGCGTGAAAGGGAACGCGAACGGGAACGTGAACGCGAACGGGAACGCGAACGGGAACGTGAAAGGGAACGCGAACGCGAGCGAGAACGTGATCGTGATCGGGATCGTGATCGCAATTGGTGGCGACGCGAAGATCAGGATCGTCGATTGCGTTATCATAACAACAGCAATAGTAACTACGATGGAGAGTCCGATGCAGGTGATCAGGCTCAAGCTGCAGCCAGCGATGGCGGCGGCGGTGGACGCAGCAGTAAGGCCAGCCGTCGTCAGAGACGGAGCGGTGGTAATGCTGGAACTGGTGCTTCTGTTGCTGCACCCGATGATTATGATGACGATTATGAGCATCAGCTGCCACGTGGCAATAGCAGTCATTATCATGCGCGTCGCGAAAAGCCATCACATGAAAAATCGCGTACCGGACGTCGCAGTCACGAAGGCAATGATCGTACCATGGAGAGACGGCGTCCACATGCCCAGCAACGGCAGTGGGATGCCCGAGACTATGAGGATTATCGTCGCAAGAGCTCGCGCAACAGTGATCTGGATAGGGAGCGTGTCAATGGTGGCACTGGCGGTGGCGGTGGTGGTGGAGGTAGCGGTGGCGGTGGAGGCGGCGGTGGTGGTGGCAGCAATAGCAGCAGCAAACGTCGCAACTATGATCCATATGCAGCTGCTGCCACGGGCTATGACACGTACAGCCTATACGAGCAGATGGCCCGCAATCCTCAAGCTTATGCGGATATGTATGCCAAGATCTATGGTCATATGTTTAACACGATGACGGCAGCTGTGAATGCCGCTGCCGTGAATAAAGCGGTGCCACAAGCGCATCAATTGGCAGCTGCAACTGCAACTGCGGCAAAAGTTGATGCCACACAATTGCTTGCCGCCAATGGCAGTGAGGCAGCTTTGCTAAGGGAACGCGAACGGTAAGTTAACAAAAATAAATAAAAAATAAAAAATATATATATATAGACATTGTTACAATAAATATTTAAATATACAATTTTTATTTGTTGTTGTAGCTCTGCAGAAGGTGAGCAAATTATTTTTCAGTTAGTTATTCTGTCAAAATGTTTGAGATTTAATTGAAATCAATATTTTTTTTTTGATTTTCTATTTTCATCCAACTTGAACTTGAATATTGGTTTAATTTGAAAATTCTGTACAATTTACGAAACTATCGTTATCTATTATCTGGATCTGCTGTTTCTTATTTCTTTCCGATTCCATTTTCCAATTTCTTTTTCGCCTTTCCGCCCCATTAAAAAAAAAGTCTGAGAATTATTAATTAGAATACAAAAATAAAAATGTTGCAATAGAATTTCACAATTTTTCGTTTTTAAAATTAAAGCGCATAACTTACTGTAAATGTTAATATATAAATTAGGGAAAATCACAAAGTTGTTTTATTTAAATTTTCTAAATAAAATTATAAATAAAGCTCACCTCTGCAGAGTGACAAAACACAAAAAAAAATTATAAATTTTCGTATTTATCGATTATATTACACGTTCTGTTATTCGTTTTGTTTTTAACTTTGAAGAAAAAACAAAAAAAAAAACAAATTAATAATGTTTAATTACACTTTTTACAATTGTTGGGCATGTTTATTTACTAAATCCCCTCCCCCCACCCCCCACATCCCACCCACTTGTTTTAAATATACACCCAATGCTCGCTCTCTCCTGGGCGCACTTGTCGCTCAGCTGTAGACTCTCTCTCTCTCTCTTTCTCTCGCTCTCTTTACTGTTTGCTTACTCGTTATGTTAATTTAACATTAATTGATCTAACATTTGAGCTAACATAGGCGCTGCTAATGTGTTTTGCCAGTGTTTTGTGTTTTTTTTTTATTAATGTTAATGTTAATGTTAATGTTAATTTAATGTTAATGTTAATGTTAACGAAATGCTGTTCGGCGTTGTTGTTGTTGTTAAAAATAATGAAATACTTAAACAAAAATCCGTATTTAAATCAAATCACTAAACATCTCCCTCTCACTCTTACTCACCATGCCACTCATACTCTCTCTCTCTCCCTTTCACTTTATCTGTCTGTCTCTGTCTCTGTCACTATCACTCATCACAATGTTCGTTATCAACTCGCTCTCTCGCTCTCTCTCGCTAGCTGCGCTTTGTGTAATTCCCCCAAATTTTTTCCAATTAGAAAAAATAATAAAACAAACCATAATACATAATAAATAATAAATAAAAGGAAAAAATTAAATTCCCATAGTTTACAGTTGTGTTAAATCTCCTACTAACAGCAATAAAAAAAACAAAAAAAAAAAACAAAACAACAAAAAAACAAAAATAATAAGAAATAATTTTAGTAGAGGCTCGATTTTTAGAATAATTTATAACCAGAATAGAAAAACACTTTTAGAAATATTAAATAAATAATTAAAATTTCTAATTATCGAAAATAATTTTGTTTAACAAATTAATTAATTAAAAGAAGAAAAAATAATAATACACAATTAATTAATTACAAATTAATTTTTGTATTAAATGAATAAAACTTTTGTTAAATATTTTCGATAATTAAAAATAAGCACGTAATTCCGTTTGATTCTAATTATCGAGCTCGAGATACACGTTAAAGTTTCTAACAAAAAAAAAAAAAAAAAACTTACAACTGAAAACAAAAATTAAAAATTATAAAAAGCAAAAAAAAAAAATTGGAATACGCTGCCAAATGTGCTTACTCTTTAGGTACACATACGCATACATAACACAAGCCAATGAATTTCATCGTCGTCGTCAACAATACAATGAGCAACTGAATCTCTACAAGCAACAACAACAACAGCAACATCAGCAACAACATCAGCAACAACAACAACAACAACAATACCAACATAACTACACGGATCTATTGAATACAACGATGGGAGACGACAACTCCAGTCTTTATGGCAGCGATAATAATAATCATGGCAACAGCCGACGTCTATTGGTACCATATGGCGGCATATCGAATATATCCAGTGCACGATCTCTGAACAATTTGAACTGTGATGATGCCACAATCGCTGGATATGCAACACGTTTCTATGCTGGCTCGGAGTGTGGCGTTGATATCAGGTGGTCACATCAAAAAAACAAAATTTAAAAACAACAAAAAAAAAAAACAAAAAAAAAACCAAAATATCATTACAAAAAAACAAAAATCTCATATTTCTCTTCTCACTTTGCATTTATAAGATAAAATTCAAAATTTTAAAAATTCGTTAAGTGTATAACACTCTCTCGCTCTCGCTCTCTCGCTCTCTCTTTCTCTCTCACTCAGTTCGTTAGGTGTAAAAGAGAAACTCTTCTCTGATCTCTTCACTTCACTTCACTTCACTTCTCTCTTCTCTATGATATAACTCTCTCTTTCATATCTCTGTAATGGTCTCATGGTAAATTAAACATAATGTTTCATCTCTTCAGACTCAATTCATATTTAGTCACTTTACATCAATGAATATTCATGAATATTCATTCACGTTCACTTGTTGGGCATTTTCTTGAAATCTTGAGGATTCTTTTACACAAAACATAAAAAAAAATATTCTAACTTATTAATATCAAAAACTTCCTTAGCCGATTCATCAAACTCTTCTTCTTCCAATGTAACATAATGTATATTGATTTCTTCTATTGTTCAGATGGCCACAATCATTATTGTTATTAAACATTTCGTTAAATTTTTTTAATGTTGTTAATAGTTTCTACTCAAGATGTGATACTTTCAGTTATTGAATTAATTATTAACTAATTTAAAATAAATATTCTTCAGGGAATTCTGTATATTTATCTAATTAAATTCTATAAATTCTGCCTAAATTCTGATACTTGAATCTTTTTTGGTCTTTCGCCCGTTTCAATATAATTGAAAACTATGGTTTATGCTTTTCTAATCCTGGCTAAAACAGCTTTTCGACGTTTGTTTTAAGAATTATTTAATTAACTCCAACTGCAACCTCACAGCCTCAGCCTCAGCCTCAGCTATATTTTGCATGCATTTGGCATTTGATTTTGGATTTTACTTTCTTTTTTCTTCTTCTTATTTTCTTAATAATTTCGAATATTTTTTGAATATTAAGTTTGCCTGCTGCGGTTAATAATAAATATATATTTTTTTAGTTTAATATTTATTAAAAACGTTAACTAATTGAATTATGCTTTCGCTGTATGTAGAGCTATTGCTGTTGGTGTTGCAACGACGACAGCAACAACAACGACAACAACAACATTTGGGGATCATGGAGGTGTTGCAATAGCAACAACAACTGTGGCACGCCCATCAAATCGCCGGACACCAATGCTCTATACGCGTCCACATTTGGTTGCCTCGTATTCGATGAGTCTGTTGCTGCGCGTGCGCCCCAAATATGCGGCACGTGGACGTTTGCGGAATGACGTTGATGTGGCTGTGCCACGTATTAAGGATGCCACTAGCAGCTTGCTACGTGCGTATCCTGGTCCGTTGCAGGGACGCAAATTGCATAAGGATAAAATAATTAGCTTCTGCAAGGAGCAAATACGTTTGGGACCCACACGCGGTTGCACTATCCTGTATGCCACGCAAAAGAAGCCACTGGGCAGCGTGGATAAATATCGTGCCTCGCATGCTCTCATGTGGCATCTACTTATACTCTTGCTGCGACAGAATGGGGTAAGTTTGCTGGGAAACAAATATAAAACTTTCAAGATTCCAAGATTCACCAATTTCAAACTCCTCTTTTGCAGGTAATTGCGGATACCGATGTTGGTGATTTGTTGCTGGAGAATCAGCGGGAATATCCTTATGCGCCGGAACTAGATCCGGCGGATACGGAAACTGGCGATGCCCGTATTGATTCCGCTGATGATGATGATGCTATTAATAATTCTGATGTGGAGGCTGTAACGTCAACACCATCGCCAGGAGGTGTTGCTACTGTTGGTGCAGGTGTTACTGCAGCTGCTGCAGCAGAGACTGAAGCTGATGTGGATCTCGCGGATGCGGATGCAGATGCTGCAATAACGGAGCAAGCGGCCACTGATAAATTCCGCAGCTACGTGCTACGCGGTAACGTCGAGGAGGCCCTACAATGGGCCACCGATCATAATCTGTGGACGCACGCATTCTTTTTGGCATTATACGAGGATCGCTATGCTCTAACCGATGTGGCACAAAAGTTTCTCTCGCGCGCCGTCAAACTGAACGATCCACTGCAGACGCTCTATCAAATGAAGAGCTGCCACACGCCTGCCTGTGTCAGTCAGCTGCGCGATGAGAATTGGGGTGATTGGCGCTCGCATCTATCGATATTGGTCACAAACAAATCTCGGCAGCCGGAATATGATCGCAGCTCAGTGGTTGCACTGGGTGATACGCTCTTTCAACGTGGCGATATCTATGCGGCACACTTTTGTTACCTTGTCGCACAGGAGGAATTCGGACGCTACAATAGCGCCACGACGGAATTAACCACGTTAACTAGCAATGTGCCTAGGTGAGAAATCAAAGCGTACAATAGATAATTCTAGTTTCTCTCACTCTCTCTCTCTTCTGTATTTAATATTTGTTAATATTTAAATTTAATATTTTGCCTTTTTTTTCTAGGCTCATCTTGTTGGGTGCCTCGCATTATAAAGCATTCAATGAGTTTGCCAGCAATGAGGCGATCATCATGACGGAGATCTATGAATATGCCCGATCGCTGTACGATCAGAAGTTTAGCATTGTCAATTTTCAGCATTATAAATTTTTGCTGGCAACGCGTATACTCGATTATGGCCAACATTTTCGTTGTACCAATTATTTGGAGCAGATAGCGAAACATATTGAATTAAAGCCCGATAATTATGATGTTGACTTTATACAACGTGTATGTATTCAGTTTTCTTTTTCTTCTTTTTTTGTTTTTGAAATTGAAATTCTTTTGTTTTTGTTTTTTTATAGGTTTGTAGCTTGGCCGAACGTTTGCGTTATCATGATCCGATATTGATAAATCGCGTGTCCTTTGCCAGTCCGCCGAATGCTGCCACAAATGGTCAGGGGCATGCTCAAGGACAAAGTGCGCCCGAGGATAAGGAATGGTTGCGCCAATTGCGTACGCTTGCAGATCAGGTACATATACATACATATATTTATGGCAAACGTTTGTTTATGTTTTTTTTTGTAATATTGTTGCAGCAGCCAGAACTGCAACAGCAGCAATTGCAGCTGCAACAGCAACAGCAACAGAATGATATTGATCAACAGTTTGTGGATTTGAATAAGCAAATGCGTGAGCTAAATATGCAATATGAGGACACGCTACAACGAGAGCAGGAAGCGCAACAGGACCAACACTTGCAACAGATGCAACAATTGCAACAACAACAACAACAGCAGCAGCAGCAACAGCAATTGCCGCAATCTGATTATGCAGTGTCGCAGGAGCAGCAGCAGCATTTGCAGCATAATAAATTCACGGCGCAAATGTACAGCGAATCAAATGCAACACACCAACAACAACAACCACAACAACAACCACAGTCCGATTATGCCGCATCACAAGAGCAACAGCATTTGCAACATAATAAATTCACGACGCAAATGTACAACGAATCAAATGCAACACAACAACAACAACAACAGCAGCAACAACAACAACAACAACAGTTGTATGGACATTTAGAGCCAGCTAGCGAGGCATATGCAGAGCAACAACAAAATGTTGGTTACGGTGTTGCAACAAATGCTGCATACGATTATTGGCCTAATAGCGTACACCAGGTGCCCTACGGCGATGAGGTAGGTGAAAGAATAACAATTGCGTCCACAACAACAACAACAACTCATGTTGCACTCAATTGATATTTGCTCAAAAGACTTTTCTTATTTGTTTTGTTTTCATTTCCAATTTTATGGGTTTTTCTTTTTTCTTTAAATTTAAATATAAATTTAAATTTAAATTTTCTTTTAAATTTTTCAATTTATATTAAATTCTTGGAAATCAAAACATGCATTTGTTTATGTATATATAATATTAATAATTATTATTAAGTAATATTGTTCGTTTATTTGTAATTTCATTTGAATTGTTTTGAGTTAATAGCTTTAAGTTTTCTGGTTTTTGCATAATGCGAGGGTCGCTATTATTATAGTGCATAACTAATTAAACTAAAACTAAAAAAGTTATTGTTAGGTTTAGTTGTGAGTTTTGTTTTTCGTTTCACATGTAAAACTCAATAGCGACCCTCGCAAATTTGTGCTTATGTTATGTTATGTTTTCTTCGATGTATTTTATATTCATTGTGAAATTCTTTTGTTATGGCTAAAGAGCAGAAAGACACAAAATTCCAATTAAGTTGATGGTCAAAAGCACTTCCTCTTTTTGCTAACGGTTTCTAATCACATACATACACACACACGTACACAAACACATTTACGCACGCACGCACACACACACACACACACACACATGGAATGCAGCTGGCGCATATGGAAGACATTGAAATGATTGCTGACAGTAACAGCAACAGCAACAACAACAACGACAACATTTGTAAAGAGAACAACATTTTAAACAACAATTATAAACATGCAGCAACAGCAGAAGTTGAGCAGCAGCAGCAGCAGCATGAAGCAGAACAAGAAGAAATAGAACAGCAACAACAACACCATCACCAACAACAACAACAACAGCATGTAAACAGCAGCAGCAACATCAACAACATTGACAATAGCAACAATCGCTTTAAACACAATGCCTTAAAGCTGCCCGCTGCGTGCCTAGATAAGGACAAAAGTAAATTAATTGCCAGAAAAGTGCAATATCTTAGCAACAGCAACAGCAACGGTGACAACAACAACAGCAGCGCCAGCAACAATGATAGCAGCAACACGCCTGTGGAAAGTGCGGCATCAACAGTAACAACAACAGCAGCAACAACTCAGGCATTCAATTTGAATGATGTAAGTAGCATTAGAAACATAAATAGAAATCATAATGCTACTAGCAACAGCAGCAGCAATAATGCAACAGCAACAGCAACAGCTGCCACAGGCAGCAGCAGCACATTGACAACAATTGCTATTGCTAATCGTGTAAATAGTTATAGAAAATGCAATAATTTAACAACAATTGCTGCACAAGCTGTGCCCAAAACATTAACCACGCCCACACGCTTTATACCAGCCAAGCCGGTTATAGCCAAGCCTGCAGCCAATACACAAACGACAGCGGCAATAGTTGCAACGGCAACAGCAACAACAGCAACAGCAACAACAGCAGCAGCAACAACAGCAGCAGCAGCAGTTATAGGCGGTGTTAAGCGCTTCAATTTTGAGCTGCCAACAACAATTGTTGAGGCATCTGATCAGGAGAACGATAATGATAACGATAACGATAACGATAACAATGACGATAACATTAAAAACTATAGTTTAGCGCTGGCAAAATTAAGCTACAACAACAGCAAGCCGAAAATTGTTTTTAATGGCACCTATCCGATTGACATGCCACTTGCTGCAACTGCGGCACAACATCAACAGAAGCAACAACAACAACAACAACAAAAACAACAACAACAACAACCGCAGCAGCATCAGCATCAGCATCAAGATAAGAATAATTATGATGCTGAGGCAAACGCCGATCGCAGTGAGATGCAACGTTATCGATATATGATGCACGAATATGATATCGATGAGGATGCCCTGGGTGAGCAGCTGGCCGCAGATGATTATGATGGTTATAATTATGATTATGATTATGATTATGATGATGATGATGATGAAGACGACGAGGATGACTATCGTCATGGGGGAGCGTACAATGACAATGATAATGAAGCATATGACGATGGCGATGACAATGATGATGATGATGTATATAATGATTATTATATGATGCAACAGAATAATGATTTCTACACTAAATTGGGCATCATAAAGCGTCATCATCAACAACAACAACAACAACACCACCAACAACAACGACAACAGCAACACCAGCCGCAAATGGCAACAGGAAAAGCAACTGCAGCTTTATCGTCATCGTCATCGTCATCGATAACAACAACAACAGCAACAACAACAAGATCACAACAAAATATTTGGTCTATGGAAGAGCTAATCGCAAATCCATCGATACCGCTCAATTATAAAAAAATGTGCAGCGAAGTTGAACAGAGTTTAAGCAAATTTGAAGCATATCTGGATGCGAAAAAACAAATGACATCAACCTCAACCTCAACTACAGCTATGGTGCGCACATTCGATATCGATGCGCCCACAAATAACGATAACGATAACGATAACAAACGCAATAATGGCAATAATGGCTCTGCCGGCTTGGCCTTCAACTCTAAAAAACAGCAATAGATTTAAGTTTTCTGTTTTCTTTCTTTTTGTTTTCGATAATATTATATATCCGATATTGGATATTTGTATAAAGTTAGGTGCAGCTATCGCATTTTAACGGTACTTTTAAGGCATGGCTGGCAACACATGAAACAAGCTGCAGTATGTTAGTTCAGTCCACCTTCTTTAAATGCTAAATTATTTTATAACTATTTACAATTGTCGAATAATAATAATAATAACAGCCTGTAAATGGCACTCTGTGATTTTCTTAAACAGAAAGAGAAAACTTGCAATGAGAGGCATTTGCAGTGCGTTGACATTTAATTCTAAGTTTTATTAGCTATGTATGTATTGTGTATGTGTATGGTATATCTAAGTGTGCGTGTGTGTGTGCCTGTATTATTCAAAAAATAAATCATATAATATATATATATATATATATTTGTATAAAGCTAAGATTCTTAAATAGCGCCAGTTTAAAAGAGAAACCTATGTAAATACGAGTTAATATTTATTTACAACATTTATAATTGTTATTATAACTATAATTGTAATTGTAATTGTAATTGTTATTGTTATTTTCTTTTATTTGCTTTCGTTTGCCAATAATCAAATCAAACTAATCAAATACCATTTTTCAAACTCCTGTCCAACCTCACAACAATCGACATGAAACTTGAACCAAAAACGAAATAAAAACCTTTTGTCTAAACAAATTGCAAAAAAACCAAATCAAAATCAAAAACAAAATCAAAATCAAAACCCAAAATCAAATGCAAATAATTATGAACAATCAACGACAGCAGCAAATGCGTCCAACGATTTCGATGCCAAAGTCGAAAAATTATGATGATGATGATGGTGGAGCCGGCAGTGGGGCCAATGTTGATGCCAAATCCGCGGCAGCAGCAGCAGCTGCTGGAAAACTGCAACAATCAGGTGCAGGATCTGGGGGAGGAACAGCTGCCTCAGCAGCAGGCGCAGCTGGTTTGCCCGGGTATGTTAAATGAAATGAAATGAAATTAAAACTTTTAAATTTCGTTAATTATAATTTTTGTATTTGACATTTGTTGTTTTACAGTGCACAGGGTAATCAGAATGCCGGCTGGTTTGGCGGTTTGTGGAATAAGTTCTCGCTTAAACCCAAAAATCAAATGATATTACCGGATGATAAGAATCCCACCATTGTATGGGATAAGGAACGTAAATGTTGGACCAACACTGAGGGTAACGCCGATGAGACGGAATCATTTAAGCCACCGCCAAAGATGAGCGATATGGGCAGCGTTATGGGTGCCATGCCAACAGGAAACCTTAATACACTGGGCACAATGCCAACAACAGTTGCTGCGCCCAATTTATTGCCACAACAACAACAACACCAACCACAACAACCACAACAACAGCAGCCAAATGCCACAAATCTTTATGATAATCAATTGGATTATGGCTATGCCAATTCATATTCTGAGCAAATATATACGACTCCGGTTGGAGCACCAGATGCAGCTCCAGCTGCAGCACCAGCTCCAGCTGCACCTGTGCCTGTGCCCATTGCTGCACCAAGCGTTGCACCTTCTGCTACTCCTGCTACTACTGCCCCTAGCGGTGGTCCACAGCCTAAACTACAATCGAACATGTTCAAAATCAAACGTAATCGCAGTAAGCTCCATTAATTTAATTAATTAATTAATTTAAAATTAATTATAATTATTTTTTTTTAGCGCTTAAAAACTCCTACGTGGATGTATTCAATCCGTCGGGTGCGCCAATGTCAGCGGCGCCACAAACTGTGCTAGCGCCCATTATGGCACCGGTTGCCGTGCCGCAGGGCGGTTTCTTTGTGCCTGGCGCAGTGCCGACGCAACAACAGCAGCCTCAATAGGAGATTAACAAATTGTACGTCATCTGACATAGATGACAAATAGATCATTTCCATTAAACAACATTTTTGTTTTTTTTTTTCCAGAATTTCGAGCTATACGTAAACTAGGCAACTTGTGATGCGCGCACAACAAAACAACAAAAGCGACAGCAGCAGCAACAATAAAAAGAGAGAGAAAAACGTAACAAATGAGAGAGAGAGAGAGCAACATTAATAATACAAGAAGAAAATTGTTTTTTTATTACAACATTTCCAACACTGGGTGCTAATCGGCAACAAACAAACATTTAATATTTGGCAACACTGCTGCGTGTGATTTTATTAAAAAACAAAAAAAAAAAAACAAAAAAGAAATGAAACAAAGTTAGTGTGCGCGTTTAGCAAATTGTTAACAAATTTATGTACGATTAGTAAAATGTATATGTAAATATCATTTTTTTTTTTTTTTTGCTTTGCTTTATATAAAAACAATCATCTCCTCCTCCACACACTATACATATACTATATATGCCCCCCCATTAAACCACCTCTATGATTAAAGCAACAAACAAGTCGATTTTGTTCAATTTATATAATATTATAATTACTTTTTGTTTGTTTTTGTTTTGTTGTATTGTATTGTATATTGCATCGTTTTTATAGTTGTATATGTAAGTCTCAAAGACAGGCGATTTGTGGTACAGCGTTTGCTTCTTGACACAAAATTAAATTTCATTTAAATGCACAAACGAAAAAAAAAATTCAACTCAACCCAAAAATAGAAAATGAAAATAGAATTTTGCTGGAGATTAATATAAGTCCGTGAGTGTTCGCTGTATCATATTCTGTTGCTTTAAATTCTTAATTCGCAAAGAAAATAATAAAGAAAAATTAATTAATAAATAACAATTAATCGGTTTCAAAAGTTGTTTCAAAATAATAATAATAAGTTTGCATAAATATTCAGCGATAAATTTATATATATTTGTTTGCTTGTGTTTTGTTATAAAGCGAAAGAGCATGTACGTAAATAAAAGAAACGCAAAGAAAATGTAGTTTGTATACTAAATAGTTAATTTAAAAAATAAAAATACAATATGCAAAATGATTTGTCGCTTGATACACATAAAAAATATATTTACGTAAACAATTCCAATTAATTTATAGTGCAACTATTGCAGTGTTTTCTTTTTTGTAATGCATTTTGAAAATTGTTTGTTAGATTTGTATTCATATGTTCATTATTATTATATTATTATTATTTTTATTATTGTAAATTAATTATTATTTAGCTTTAAACAACATATAAAAAAAGAAAAACTGGTGCAGGCAAAAATTAAAAAAAAAAACAAAACAAAAAACGAAACAAAAGAAGTAAATATATATACATATTATTTAGTATATATATATATTATATATTATGTACAAAAATAATTGGTATAACAAAATTTAATTATATAAAAAAAATTGTAATTGCAAAATTTGGATATAAATTGTAGCAAAACATTGAATAGATACCGTACACACAGAGACCATAAATAATACATACATACATACATACATACGTATGCCTAAAAAAAGTAAATAAAAAGATATATACACACATACAGATATAAGCAGCATTGACATTGCGTGGCTCTTAACTGATTTTCCCCCCCAACTGAAACGATATCGAGAATGCGGCTTATAGAATTCTCTTATGATTTTTGATTAGCCTATAAAAAAGTTATCAAATAAATAAATTATGAAAATAAAACTATTATAATAAAATGCATAACAGTTCTTTTATTTATATACACTTTATTTTTATATACATATGTAGAAAGGTTTGTATGTATATCATATACATACGTAAGTATATACCCAAAAAAATAAACATATAAATAATTTAAATTTAGTAGCAATGATTTTTGCACAAAAGTAAAATAAAATTTACCAGCTTTAAACTTAGATTGCCTTTAATTTACATATGTATATTTAATTATATATTCTTATTATTTTATTATATACATACTTAGCACTATCTTAACAATAATATATAGTAAATATGTACATTCATATTAAATGAAGCAATAAGAAATAATCGTTTTAGTTTAACTTAAATAATTAATAAAATAATCTAGCTACAAGGTAAATTATAATTCTCCATCACTGCTTGAGTCAGTTTCATCAATTTCTTCGTCATTATCTTTATCATTCGTGTTATATTTGTCCATCAAGTCGTAAATATCGTGTACTTCCGTCAATTTGTTTTCTTCTGATGGCGTCTTCTTACAACTTTTGGCTTCTGGTGCATGCAACTCCTCAGACTTGCGTTTTATGGCATCAGCCTTATCTGCAACCGACGAAGCCTTATCTTTATCCTCGTCCGTGGCATCTAGGTCTTCGTCTAGGAAATGTGTAAAAAAAAGTTATTTAATTAATTTATGTATATTATGAGCTTAATTTATTTAATTTTTTTTTATTGTGGAGTATGTTGGAATATCTTTTTTTGTGTTCATAATGTTACATACCGCTGTCGATGGCTTCATAACCGGATGGGGGTTTGCGCTCATAGTTGACATAAATGGTGGGAAATTCAATGATCGTTTTGCCGTTAAGATTTTCGCGCAGCGTTTTATGTGCTGCCAATTGAAAGCAACGTTTACCGCTGCGACGCACATGCTCCGCGCGCAACCAAAGGCTTAGCTGACCGATGCCGGCGCTTTGATGATGCTGCAGCAGTTGGCGCTGCTCTTGCGCTGTCTGCAGCTGCAGATCCAAATATTTGTTCAGCAGCGCAGCGAGCGTTTGTGTCTCATCGCAACGGGCATCGATGAATCGTGCAACAGACTCCGATGTTGCGGCTGAAGTCAATGTGGAGAGTTCAAATATCCATTCAATGCGCCAATAGAAACGTTCCAGCTTCCAATTGAGGTACGTTGTGTTCATCTTGTGGCGACTAAAATGCGGCAGCAGAAACATTAAGCGAATGTCACGTTTATGGGCAGCGTTGCGCATCCGTTGCAATTGCTGATGATGCGACTGTTGTTGCTGTTGCGAATGCATTAAATGCTTGACAGGATCGTTCTTGCGCTGCTCCGCATACCGTGTGCATTCCTCCAAAAAGCAATAGTCACTAAAGAACTCACGCTCCGTCATATCCCCAAGTGGCACATACTTGGTCCGATCTCTGATCCCATTGCAGTTCAGCTCACGCTTGTGGATTTGAACGCAGGAAACGGAGCAGGTTTTAACCTCACATTTGGGGCATGCGTAGCGTGCCGCACACTTTGCGCATACCTCGCAGTTGCCCAAACGCGTTTGCAAGCTATAAAAGAAAATAAATAAATCACATTACATTAATAAACAAATACTATACTAACTATATTTGGGTTAGCTTGACTACGAGACACCTTTTAAAAGTGTATGTGACATTATGTTTTTATGCATCGATTTACCTGTTTGTTTTGATTGTTTCATTCATATTTGGACATTTCAATGCTTTAAAATTCAATCGAGATTATTTATATGTTTTTTATATATTTTATTTTATTTTATGCACAATTCCAAATTTTCAACTTTTTATTTGGCTTTTCCTTCTTTTGGTTTTACTTTATTTGTGTCCAATTTATACAGTTTCGTATAAATGAAAATGCCCGCATTCAGAGGTTAAATAGATTCAAGAGTCGTCGTGTATTTATGATAAAATTTTCATGTGTGAGTTGCGTTCAAAACATAAAATATTTTTATTAAGCTAACTAAATACATGCGCTAAATCCTTTATATAAATAATATACACATATTTATTTATACAGAGAGAGAACGCCACTAAAGACAGCTGCGAATTTAGTGTGGATAATTCAGATCGCGGTATTCTAATTAGATAAGCAAAACTATCGATAGTTCGTTAGAGCAGGGGCGGCAAAATATAAATATAAAGTAGCGGAAACACACACAAAAAAAACTAAAACTTAATTTAAGTATGTAACAAAAACCTGAATTCCATCAATATACACAAAATATGGAAAGAAATTGGCTATATATAATATTTTGCATTTGTGTAGCTTAGGGCTCTTTTACCCCTTTGAGAGGTTTTGTTTAAACTTGTTGCAATTGAATACTTTGTATACACTTTGAAGACAAATGTGACCAATTCAATTTCAGTTATTTTAGTCGATTTTTGCAGAGATAATACAGTTTTTGTGCTTCTTCGGGCACACTTATTTCGTAGTTAACGCCAGTCGCGAAATATCTAGCAATTTGGCGCAATAATTATTAAGCGCATGTGGATACTTGTCCTAAAATATTGAAATTGTTTTGTTATGAATTTCGCTGTGAGCTGTGAAACCGTCGCGCACTCCTAATTGTTTGTGTATGTGTGTGTGTGTGTGTGTACAATATGTGAATGGGTGTGCGCGAATCAAAACAACATGTGCGTCAGCCTTGCAGCGTTGCCATGTGTTTTAGCTATCGTTTGCGTAGGTTACCGATAAAAAGTGCTGCCATATCACTAATGAAATAATAAAATCTTAAATATATTTTGGCAATCACAGGTTATATAAAGTTTATTAATAATATTATTTTTAATTTATGTATACATTTTATATTGTTACGGTTTGCCTATCAGTTGCATCGATATGTCGCCGCGCCGGCTAGCTATCGGCTCAGGCGGGTTCGACCGCGACATATCG